>PVIU01028858.1:0-18460 GCA_004026605.1 Ondatra zibethicus
GGCAACAACAGCCTACCTCTGTCTGAACTTGAGGTGCCAGGGCTGGCTTCAGCTGCTTCTCAGCCTTGTTCCTTTCTGTTCTCCTATCTACTGATTGGCAGGATTCGTGCAGTGTTCATCATCTTGAGATACACAATGTGATTATCTGGAAGCTGTAAAAATACCAGCGGTCAGACTCTATCCCAAAGGCTTTCCATACATAGTTTTGGGGGGACTTAGATGCAAGTTTTGCTTGTTTTAACCTGGCTTACAATGTGGAACTATGTTGTGAAAAAAACAACGGAAAATTCCAAAGCTTTGCAGCTGAGCTTTGGGTCCTCTGTGTCTAAGAATATAGATAGAGCCTTGAAGGGGACTTGTCCCTCGCATCTGCCTGGCACCCACATCAGGCCACATTGATGCCATGTCTGGTACTTCTGCTTTTGCTGGTAAATTAATCTACCTTACTATCATCTTCTGGCTTCTCAGAGACACTAACGGAGAGCTTGCTTGTATGGGGTGATTGCATGGATAATGAATGGGCCTCTTTCTTCCTGAGTTGTACTAGGTCATTCTCAGTCATGATCTTATAAGAAGGAACATGGAACCCAACTTTGACAGAGGATTTTTATGTCTCCAAGATAGTTGAACTGTGTGTTTCAGACTCTTCCAAAGCTGGAATTCTATGTCCATGTCATAGTTTATGTTTTTAAAACATGAGAGTATAAAAATAGACAAGGAAACAAGATGAAGTCACAGCTCTCTAGGGTCAAGGCAGGACTGTACACACCAGAGAGGGAAAGACATTCAAATATAAATATGAAACACACAGGAAAACTTTGGTCTTCATTTCACCTTTATGTAATTAAGTTAAAATTTTCCTGAATAGGCATTCATGATGTAGTTTATGTAAAAGATACAACTAAGGCAGGTAAGCTGCCTCATTATCCACCCCCATCCACTGGACCCTGGAAGCTATAAGCCCCATCCCACCCCCAAACTTGCCTATCCTCCTGCAACCTTGGTGGAACTCTGAAACACCACTTGCTACAATACAGAGAGGATCAAGAGGTAAGTGACCAGCCAGGCAGCAGGACACTCCACTCTCTAGGACCTCCATAGTGGGGCAAAACCCCAGGCCCCTCCACTACCTGTCTCTGCTTCTCTAGCCAGCCAGGAGGAGATTTTACTGTAGGTAGGCTGTCCCAATACCCCCCCATACAATGGACCCTGCAAGCTACAAGTCTCATCCCAACCCAAAATTGCCTATCCTCCTGCAACCTCAGTATAACTATGAAACACAGTTTTCTACAATACAGAGAGGACCAAGAGGGGAATGACCAGATACCTGGCAGGACACCCCACTCTCTAGGCCCTCCACAGTGGGACAGAACCCTGGACCTCTCCCCTACCTTCCTCAGCTTATCTAGCCAGCCAGCAGGAGAATTTCCTACAGAGAGGACCAAGAGAAAGAACCAAGAGAGAAGACGAAGAAGGCTAAGAGAAATCTCAGTGGCTCCTTGAGACACAGACATTGGCAGTACAGAGCAGACCAAGAACAAATCCCAAAGACTCAGACAACCACTACAAGGATTGAACTAAGACACAAAGACACTGCCAGCATCAACTGAAGGAAGAGATGGGTAGGCACCAATGCAAGAATTCATCCAACAACCTAAAAAGCAACATGGTAACACTAGAACCCAGTGGTCACATGACAGGAAGACTTGATCATCCTAACCCAGAAGAAGCAGAAGAAAATGATTTTAAACATAACTTTATGAAAATGTTGGAGAACTTTAAAGAGGAAATGAAAAACTCCCTTAAAGAAATGGAGGAAAAGACAAAAAATTGGAAGAAATTAATAAATCCCTCAAAGAAATCCAAGAAAATAATAAAACAAACAAACAAAAAACAATCAAACAGGTGAAGCAAACAGTTCAAGACTTGTAGACTGAAATAAAAACAATAAAAAAGCACAAACTGAGGGAATTCTGGATATGGAAAATCAGGGTAAATGAACAGGAACTAGGTTTTGGCAGACTGCCTTGCCCCTCCTTGGGGGAGGGGTCAAGGTTTGGCAGGCACAGGGATGGGGCCTCCAAAGATGGAAGCCAGAGACTGGGACTTACAATTACCTCAGTGTAAAGGGTTGGGAAAAGGTTTTCCAATCAAATGACCTAAGAAACAAGTGGATGTAGCTATCCTAATATCTAACAAAATAGATTATAAATTAAAATCAATCAGAAGAGATGAGAAGGACACTTCATACTCATCACAGGAACAATCCATCAAGATGAAGTCCCAGTCCTGAACACCTATGCCCCTAATACAAGAGTACCTTCATATGTAAAAGAAACATTACTAAAGCTTAAATCACACATCAAACCACACACACTAATAGTAGGAGACTTCAACACACCAATGGACAGGTTAACCAGACAGAAACTTAACAGAGAAGTAAGAGAACTAACAGATGTCATGACTCAAATGGACTTAACAGACATCTATAGAACATTTGACCCGAACATAAAAGAAGATACCTTCTCAGCACCTCATGGAACCTTCTCCATAACTGACCACATCCTAGATAACAAAGCAAACCTTCACAGATACAAAAAAATTGGAGTAACCACCTGTATCTTATTAGATCACTATGGTTTAAAGTTAGAATTTAACAACAACACTACTCACATAAAGCCTACAAACTCATGGAAATTGAACAGTGAACTATTGAACCACCGCTGGGTCAAGGAAAAAATAAAGAAAGAAATTAAAGACTTCCTAGAATTCAATGAATATGAAGGCACAACGTACCCAAACCTATGGTGTGGGGGTCTGGCCCAGACATAAACCATTTCTCGTACCAGAATGGAGGTGTGGGAATAATTGAGGCACAGTTCACATGGCAATATCAGGAGTGAGTTTCAGGGTTCATTCAAATCCTGAAGATCACCCACGTTTATTATCCTAACAGTCTTTCTATCAAAACGTAAACCGAGGGGGAAATTCATTAGCATTCTGTTTCCTAGGTAGCGAGGAGAATGACTTAGGTCACATCAACGACTATGCCTGCTCTGTCACATAGACTGAAAAAAAATATCTTCCCACATTGGGTGCCAATTGTTGCAGGGTGAGGGCCTGCTTGTTTGTCCCAGCTGCTTGGCTAGCTTAGCCCAGAAATAACCACACAGAAATTGTATTCATTAAAACACTGCTTGGCCCATTAGCTCTAGTTTCTTATTGGCTAATTCTTACACCTTAATTTAACCCATTTCTATTAATCTGTATATCACCACATGGAAGTGGCTTACTGGGAAAGATTCTAACTGGCATCAATCTCAGGCGGAGGATCCATGGCTTCTCCCTCACTCTGCTTTCCTCCCAGCATTCAGTTCTGTCTTCTCCACCTACCTAAGTTCTGACCTAGGGGCCCAAAACAGTTTCTTTATTAACCAATGAAAGCAACACAAAGACAGAAGGACCTCCTACACCATTTCCCCTTTTCTGTTTAAACAAAAAGGAAGGCTTTAACATAGTAAAGTTACATATAACAAAACAGGTATCCAGCAAGAATTGCAGTTATAATATTTATGTCCACTTTATCTTTTATCATAAGTAAGGAAAACTATAACTATAAAATTTTCAACTCCATCAAAAACTCCAGAAAGATATAATATTACCTAAGTAAACAGGAAGTGCATTGTAAGTAACTTCCAAAACTCTAGAATTGGCAGAGACATCTCACTGCCTGAACAGTCACCCAAAGTTCTTCTGTATCATTGGGGAATCCATCTTTAGCCTACAGGCCCATAGTATTCAGCAGACTTTTCCATGAAGCAGGAAATTTCAAAGATAGTTCAGTCACTTTCTTCTGTGTCCTACAGAATGTCTCACAAACTCTTTCATGAAGCAGGAACCCTAAAGGACCATCTCACCTTTAGGCAAGTTCAACAGTCATCTCTCTATGGGTACTGCATGTCCAGTGAAGCAGTCAAGACAAGAGCAGTTTCTTGCCCAAATGATTAGCAAACTCCATAAGGACCCTCTTCGATGCCCATCTTCCTCTTGAAGTAGCTGGTGCTGTTAGGAGCAGATGTGTGTCATTGTCATGAAAAGTCCTAAGTTCTTAAAACACGTTAAATGCCATATTCTGAAGGTCTCTGAAAGATTAGAAGAATCCCTATCCATCTGAAATACTTCTCTGTACATCTAGAAAATCTAACTAACAAGACTACAAATTTGACTATAATAGATGATCATCTATTAACCTATATTTCTTAATTATACATTACATTTTTAAATGAACTATACAAATACAATACCTTAATCAAGATCATAAATACATATACATATAACAAAATTGACCTTAAATTTGTATCAATAAACCAAGATTCATACCAATGCAAATTATTCATATCTATAACAGATTGTGCCTTGCCAGGTCAATCACAATTTTGACTGCCATACAGTGTAGGAATGTGGGCCTGTATAATCCAGCCCCTACACTATGGGACACTATAAAAGTTCTGCTAAGAGGAAAGTTCATAGCACTAAGTGCCTACATAAAGAAATGGAGAAAGCTCACACTAGTTACTTAACAGCACACCTGAAAGTTCTCGAACAAAAAGAAGCAGACTAACCCAGGAGGAGTAGAAGACAAGAAATAATCAAATTGAGGGCTGAAATCAATAAAAAAGAAACACAGAAAACAATCCAAAGAATCAATGAGACAAAGAGCTGGTTCTTTGAGAAAATCAACAAGATAGACAAACTCTTATCCAAACTAACCAAAAGGCAGAGAGAGAACATCCAAATTAACAAAATCAGAAATGAAAAGGGGGACATAACCACAGACACAGAGGAAATCCAGAGAATCACTAGGTCATACTACAAAAACCTGTACTCCACAAAATTGGAAAACATAAAAGAAATGGATAATTTTCTGGATAGATAACAGATACCAAAATTAAATCAAGACCAGGTGAACAATTTCAGTAGACCTATAAACTGCAAGGAAATAGAAGCTGTCATCAAAAGCCTCCCAACCAAAAAGCCCAGGGCCGAATGGTTGTAGTGCAGAATTCTACCAAAACTTCCAAGAAGAGCTAATTCCAATACTCCTCAAAGTGTTCCACTTAATAGGAACAGAAGGAACATTGACAAACTCTTTATATAAGGCTACAGTTACCCTGATACTGAAACCACAGAAAGACTCAACCAAGAAAGAGAATTACAGACCAATCTCACTAATGAACATAGATGCAAAAATATTCAATAAAATGCTGGCAAACTGAATCCAAAAACACATAAAAAAAATCATCCACCATGATCAAATTGGCTTCATCCAAGAGATGCAGGGATGGTTCAGCATACAAAAATCTGTCAATGTAATCCACTATATAAATAAACTGAAAGAAAAAAACCATATGATCACCTTATTAGATGCTGAAAAAGCATTCAAAAAATCCAACACCCCTTCATGATAAAGGTCTTGAAGAGATCAGGGATACAAGGAACATATCTAAACATAATAAAAGCAATATACAACAAGCCGACAGCCAACATCAAATTAAATGGAGAGAAACTCAAAATGATTCCACTAAAATCAGGAACAAGACAAGGCTGTCCACTCTCTCCATATCTATTCAACATAGTTCTGGAAGTTCTGGCTATTGCAATGAGACAACAAAAGGAGATCATGGGGATTCAAATGGAAAGGAGGAAGTCAAACTTTTGTTATTTGCAGGTGATATAATAGTATATATAAGTGACCCCCCCCAAAAAAAACTCTACAAGGAAACTCCTACAACTGATAAATACTTTCAGTAATGTGGCAGGATACAAGATCAACTCAAAAAAAAATCAGTAGCTCTCCTATATGCAAATGATAAAGAAACTGAGAAAGAAATCAGAGAAACATTACCTTTCACAATAGCCACAAATAACATAAAATATCTTGGGGTAACACTAATCAAAGTAACGAAAGACCTATTTGACAAGAACTTTAAGCCTTTGAGCAAAGAAACTGAAGAAGATATCAGAAAATGGAAAAATCTCCCATGTTCTTGGATAAGTAGGATCAACATAATATAAATGGTAATCCTACCAAAAGCAATCTATAGATTCAATGCAAGTCCCATCAAAATCCCAACACAATTCTTCACAGACCTTCAAAGAACAATCATCAGCTTCATATGGGAAAAAAAAAACCCAGGATAGCCAAAACAATCCTGTACAATAAGGAACTTCTGGAGGCATCGCCATCCCTGACATCAAGCTCTATTATAGAGCTGCAGTAATGAAATAGCTTGGTATTGGCATAAGAACAGAGAGGTTGACCAATGGAATCTAATCAAAGGCCTGGATATTAATCCACATACCTATGAACACTTTTGATAAAGAAGATGAAGTTATACACTGGAAAAATGAAAGCATCTTCAACAAATGGTGCTGGCATAACTGGGTGTCAACAAGTAGAAGAATGAAAATAGATCCATATCTATCACCATGCATAAAACTCAAGTCCAAATTGATTAAAGACCTCAATATTAATCTGAGCACACTGACCCTGATAGAAAAGAAAGTGGGAAGTAGCTTTCAATGCATGGGCACAGGAGACCACTTCCTAAATATAGCCCCAGTGGCACAGACACTGAGAGCAACAATAAATAATTGGGATCTCCTTAAACTGAGAAGCTTCTGTAAAACAAAGAACACAGTCAATAAAACAAAAAGGCAGCCTACTGAATGGGAAAAGTTCTTCACCAACCCCACATCAGACAAAGGACTGATCTCCAAAATACATAAAGAACTCAAGAAATTAGACATCAACATTCCAAATAGCCCAATTTAAAAATGGGGTACAGAACTAAACAGAGAATTCTCAACAGAAAATTCTCAAATGGCCAGAAGACACTTAAGGAAATGTTCAACATCTTTAGCCATCAGGGAAATGCAAATTAAAACAGCTCTGAGATACCATCTTACGCCTGTCAGAATGGCTAAGATCAAAAACACCAATGATAGCTTATGCTGGAGAAAATGTGGAGTAAGGGGAACACTCATCCATTGCTGGTGGAAATGCAGACTTGTACAAACACTTTGGAAATCAGTGTGGTGGTTTCTCAGAAAATTGGGAATCAATCTACCTCAGGATCCAGCAATACCACTCTTGGGCATATACCTAAAAGATGCTCAATCATACTACAAAGACATTTGTTCAACTATGTTCATAGCAGCATTTTATGTAATAGACAGAACCTGGAAGCAACCTAGATGCCCCTTGACCAAAGAATGGATAAAGAAAATGTGATACATTTACACATTAGAGTACTACTCAGTGGTAAAAAACAATGACATCTTGAATTTTGCATGCAAAGGATGGAACTAGAAAACACCATCCTGAGTGAGGTAACCCAGACCCAAAAAGATGACTATGGTATATACTCATTCATAAGTGGATACTAGCTATAAACAAAGGATATTGAGCCTATAGTTTATGATACTAGAGAAGCTAATTAACAAGGTGAACCCTAAGAAAAACATATATAGTTCTACCTGGAATGTCAAAATAGACAAGATTGCTTGACAAAATTGGGAACATAGGGGTGGGAGAAGGGAGGGTGGAAGGGAAAGAGGAGGGGAGAAGGGGTAGGGTAAGGAGAACTTGAAGGAATGGGATAGTCGAGATGGAGGAAAGACAGAGATGAGAGCAAGGAACGAGATATCTTGATTGAAGGAGAAATTATGGGGCTAGCAAGAAACCTGATTATAGAGAAATTCCTGGGAATCCACAAGGATGACCCCAACTAAGATCCTAAACAATAGAGAGGGTGCCCGAACTGGCCTTGCCCTATAGTCAGACTGATGAATATCTTAAATATTACCATAGAACCTTCATCCAGAAAATGATGGAAACAGAGACAGAGACCTGCATCAGAGCACTGGACTGACCTCCCAAACTCCAGTTGAAGAGTGGGAGGAGTGAGATTATGAGCAAAGAGGTCAAGATCATGATGGGTACACCCACTGAAACAGATTACCTGAGCTAATGGGAGCTCAACAACTCCAGCCAGACTGGGAAGGAACAAGCATAGGACCAAACTAGTCCCTCTGAATGTGGTTGACAGTTGCGTGACTGGAGCAGACTGAGGGGCCACTACCGCTTGTACTGGCTTTTGGGGAACCTGTTGTCTTTGGATGGATACCTCGCTCAGCCTAGATAAAGTAGGGAGAGCCTTGGACCTTCCCCAAAACAATGTGCCTTACCCTCTCTGAAGAGCTGATGGGAGTGAGGGGGGCGGGGTAGATGGAGGGAATGAGAGGAGAAGAGAGTGGGAACTTGGATTGGTACATATAATTAAAAGAGGTTGTTTTCTTTTTTAAAAAATAAAATGGGGAAAAACAGAAAAGTGTTTTATATTGTTAATGTTTGGACTTAATAGAAGGCTAAAAATTAGGGTCACAGCCATAAGCACAAAATGCTAAACCAGAAACTGGATGTTCATTTCTTGTGATGGAGAAGACAATGACCTAGGCAGTTTGATAGAGGACTTCGAACAGCATCCAAGCCTATGGGTCTCAATGCTTTGAGGGTTGTACAGGGGTAGTCTAGGACCACCTTCATGTCAGATGTTTGGATTGAGATTCACAACATAGGCAAAACTGCAGTTGTAAAATAACAAGGGGGAAAATTTTGTGATGGGGGATCACTATAACATGGGAAACTATATTAAAAAGCCATAGCATTAAAAATATTAACTAATGATTTAAAATGTATTTACTTGTTCAAGGTTTATTCGGGCTTAAGAATGTGGCACATAATTGTTTGTGAGTTGGACTGGAGAGACAAGGTCCAATATGGCAGTCACAATGATAGCAAGTTTCTGCAATGCATTGCTGCCTCCTCTCTGCTGGAATCCTTTCCTTGCAATATTAAGAACTGGACCAAGGTCTTACATATAATAGACAAGTGCTCTACTAGTGTGCGATGTCCTTCTATGTGTTGCTTTTATTTGTTAATGAATAAAGAAACTGACTTGGCCTGATAGGGTAGAGTAGAACTAGGCAGAGAAAACTAAACTGAATGCTGGGAGAAAGAAGGCAGAGTTAGAGGGAAGCCATGCAGCCCCACCAGAGACAGACACCAAAACATTCTCCAGTAAGCCACAGCCTCGTGGCAATACACAGATTAATGGAGATGGGTTACTTTAGGATATAAGAGTTAACCAAAAATATGCTTAAGCTATTGGCCAAACAGTATTGCAAATAATACAGTTTCTGTGTGATTATTTTGGGGCTGAGCAGCTGGGAACAAACAAGCAGTTTCTTACTACACTCTACCACTAACCTACCTCCCCAGATCTGTGTGTAAAACCTTTTAAATATTTTTTCAGGCCAACTCTGAGCTCACTCTGCACTCCAGACTGGCCTTGAACTCCTAGTCCCCTGTTCTAGCCTCCTGAGTCATTGGTATTACAGACTTCTGCCACTGGGTTCAGCTCTATTTGTTGCAATTTATGGTGTATTAATACTCTCTTTTCAGACTTACATTCAATTGAAAAATATTTCTTGATTACCTGTTGTTTGCCATAACCACCAGCAGCAGGAAGTGACTGGTATCTTTTTAATAGTATTACTTTCATTGATTTGTTTTTTTAAAGTTTCATTAAAATAACATAAATTACTTTTAAAAAGTATTACAGAGCTTGATGCTGTTAAAAATAACCCTCCAAAAAGTGTTCATTTTCAGGCTGGCAGAGTGGCTCAGTGGGTAGAGGCACCTGCTGACAAGGAAGACAAAGTGAGTCCCATCCCCTGAGCCCCCATGGAAGGAGAAAACCAACTTTCAAAATGTCAGGCCTCCTTAGCCTTATTCCCCAGGGAAAGGTGAGTATGCTATCTGCCTGTTCTGCAGCCCCACAAGGCAGGACATCAGACAATGCAGGACAGTCAGATCTGCAGCCCCACAATGCAGGACATCAGACAATGCAGGACAGTCAGATCTGCAGCCCCATGACTAAGGACAATCAGACAATGCATGACAGTCAGATCTGCAGCCCCATGACTAAGGACAATTAGACAATGCAAGACAGTCAGATCTGCAGCCCCACAATGCAGGACATCAGACAATGCAGGACAGTCAGATCTGCAGCCCCATGACTAAGGACAATCAGACGCGATAGGGAATCAAGTCAAAGCAGGAACTCAGTTTATTACTGTGAGCATCAGCTTATATAGGTTAAGTGACATCCTGTGATGTGGGGGTACCTCCAGCCAATGAGAGACAGCTGAGCCCTCCCTCTGGTTGGAGGGGTGTCTACCTAGATTTTGCTGTCTCATCCTCACTCAGTAGCTTTAAGACTATTCTTCAAACTCGAGCCAGGCTTTTCTCTATCCTACAGGCCTCGAGGTACAGACCCTGAGATCATTTTGACCCAACACCAAAAGTTGTCCTGTGATCTCAGATACACACACACACACACACACACACACACACACACACACGTAAATAAACTTTTCATTTTTTGATTATTGATAGCAGATGAATATAGCTGATTATGACATAATTTTCTTAAGGACATGGTATGAAAAACAAAGTTAATCCACTTACTTTCCTTAGGCAATTTCAGTGAATCAGTGTAGGTATAATAATCTTTATTGGCCAACAAGTGTTGTGGTTACAGCCACATGGAGGAGAGACATGGCAGATAGACGTGAGCAGTGGTGAACAGTCTGGCTTTGGTTTTGAGCTTTGTTGCCTACTTAGATACTGACAATTATGCTTTTTTAACAAATTAAGAGCAGTTATTAAGGACAATTAAAATGATTCAGTACACAAAGAGAGTGTTTTGGTGGCTTTCAATCATTCACAAGCCATGAGCGATGTGTGTAGACAGCAGATGTAACGTCATGGGGATCGCAATGTGAAAAAAGACACAGTGGGCTGCTGTGGGGAAAGTCAGGCCCTAGGCAGCAGCAGGCTGGCCACAGGCTAGTCCTGGCTGGTGAACCCACAGTGCATGGGGGAGTCCCCGTAAGCATGGACTCATTCCCATGTTGGGTGGCAGATGAAGGGGAACGCATCAGATGTCCGGGAATGTGAATAAAGGAATTCCCACACCTGCTCCAAATATGGTATAATAAGGGGTTCTTTTTTAAAGGGGAGCTCACAGAACACAACAGGGAACGGGAATGGAATCCCAACATCCAAGTGTGGCGAGAAGGGAGAGAGAGAGAAAGCAGGCAAACCAGCAAGCTTTTTGGTATCCAACCTGGTCCAACCTATCAAAGGCCATTGTCTAAAGGAACTTCCCCCAAAATAAACTAAAAGCTGTGTTTGTTAAATTCACCTAACATTTTTCTATCATTGAAATAACCATGCCCGAACCTTTATTAATTATGCAGGTTTTTTTGTTTTCCTAGAATGAAATCAGCTTACTCCTGGTATTTTCTTTGTAACTTGGTTTTGGGGTAGCTACAGTGAAACAGACTTTGCAGCTATCACGTTTGAGAGCAGCTTCATCTGTCCACTCATCCTCTGCTCCCTAGAATGAACTGGTGAATGCCGTTCCCTCTCTATCAGCTAGCATGGACGGTCATCTCCTTAAATGTTCGGTAATGTACCTGGTCTTCAACGTGGCCTTGGAGCGGTGTTCTGTTTCTTTGAGCTTGTGTGAATATGCTCATGGGTGTTAGTTATAGATTAACTCGAATAGCTGCAGGATGACTGAGACTTTCTGTTTCAACATCTGAGTACTGCTAAGGTGTGATTTTCAGAATACTTTCCATTTCATCTTCCCTGCCATCAGCATGAGAATTTAGTCATATTATCCTCTTAATATGTGAAGGATCTATAATTATTTTTGAAGTTTTATTCATTGTGTTTTACACCATTATGAAATATTTCAACAAAGTACACATTTTTGGTCCTCCTCCTATCATCTCCCCATTTCCTCTGCTACCCCAGTCCCCCCCTTTTTGGGCCCCTGACTCTTTTCTTTTTTCATGACCTCTGTATCCTTTGCCTAGTTTCCATCCTTTCTTGTCACCTAATATTACCCTTCTGTGGTCTCCTTTATAGACTTTTACATATGTACTTACACTTATTTGCACACACACATGCACACACACACACACTTTATAGGCTACAATACACATATAAAAAGGAGCATGTGGATTTGCCTATGAGTTTGGGTCATCTTGCTTAATATTATATTTTCCTATCTATCCATTTTACTATAGATTTCATTTTTCTTAAAAGCTGAATAAAATTCCATTGTGCACATGTGCCACATGTTCTACCAGATGTTCATTATCCATTCATCTGTGGGTAAACATCTAGACCTTATCCATTTTATATTTATTTTAAAATCTTGTTTATTTCTGTTTCTCCTTTCCTTTTCTGTCTCGAGATCGTCCATCCCTATGCATGGTATTAATCTTTTCAGAGGTTTTATTTTTTTAATTTTTAAAGACTCCTTTTATTATTTGTTTTTCTGTGGTGTTACTTTTCTGTACTGACATTTATTATTCAACTTATCCTTCATTCTTAACTCTTAACATGTTATTCTTCCTTGAAATTCTTTTTTGTTTTGTTTTGTCTTTTGTTTTTTAAGATAGGGTTTCTCTGTGCAACCCTGGCTGTCCCGGAACTTTCTCTGGCTTTGACCTCAGAGATTCTCCTTCTCTGTTTCCTGAGTTCTGGGAATAAAGGTGTGCATTACTGCTGCTCAGCAGTATATATATTTTTAGATTTGGTTTCTTGAACTTCTTTATGGAGGGGATTTTGGGAACATTCATAGATCTCTTTAGTGACCAGTGGGAGAGAATGTTACTTGCTCCTCATTGATAGAAATCAGAAATGTGAAACATCCCATCATGCTGGTAACTTGCCACAATGACTCTCCACTGGGTAAGGCTGAGTAAACTTGCCTTAGGGCTCTCTGTATCCTTGGAAACAAGGGATTTTGTTACAATTCAGTTAAAATCACTTTTTCTCTTCCATTTTGACTACTTCCTTCACCATGTGTGATCTTTGCATCTCAAACTTAACTCCTAGCCTCATGAGGATCTTCTTCCTTGACTGAACATTTTAATTTCCTGTTTAAATGAGTTGTGATCAGAAAACGTTTCTGTGTTCATCAGCCCCTTGACATTCTTTGAGCAGTGTTGTGTCACCCAGTGAAGAATTACATTTGTTAATGCTTGGTTTTGCCGGGTAAGAAAGAATTTCAGTGGCTGCTGGGTGAACAGTGTGATATATATTAGATTAATTCATTTGTTATAATTATGTTGACAGTATTTTAGCTTATGTTTGAAAATTCACCACAACTCTTTTTGTAGTGTGACGGGGCCTGGTTGGTTTCTGTCCTCCCACCAGGTTCCACAGTCATTAGGTCCCAAAGAAAATCACACAGAGGTCTCCAGAAGATTATAAACTGATTGGCCCATTAGCTCAGGGTTCTTATTAGCTCTTGTAGCTTATATTAACCCATTATTCTTATCTATGTCAGCCACATGGCTCAGTAACTTTCTCAGCGGGGCAGGTCATATCCTGCTTCTTTGGTGGTCCAGGCAGGAATCTCAAGGGAGCTTCCTGCTTCCCAGAATTCTCCTGTTCTCACCTCTACTTCCTGTCTGGTTTTCCCACCTATACTCCCTGCCTGGCCAATCAGCGTTTATTTAAAACATGATTGACAGAATACAGACAATTCTCCTGCACCATCTTTTCTTTTATTAAATTTATTTTTTAAAACAATCTTCTCATTTTACATACCTATGCCAGTTCCCACTCCCTCCCCTCCTCCTGCTCCCTCCACATTCCCCCCTGAACCCCTCCCAATCCACTCCTCAAAAAGTGTAAGGCTTCCCAAGTGGAATCAACAAAGTCTGACACATCACTTTGAGGCAGGACCGAGGCCCTTCCCCTCTATACCTAGGCTAGGCAGGGTGTCCCTCCAAAGAGAAGGGGTTCCAAAACACCAATTCAAGCACTAGGGTTAAATCCTGGTCCTACTAACAATGGCCCTATAAACTGCCCAAGCCTCACAACTGTCCCCCATGTTCAGTGGGCCTAGTTTTGTCCTGTTCAGGTTCCCCACTATCAGTCCAGAGTCAGTGAGCTCCTACTAGCTCAGGTCTGGCCAGCCAGATCCCAAATGATGACATGAAGATTTACTATTAATTATGAAAGCTTAGCCTATAGCTTAGACTTGTTCCTAACTTGTAAACAGAGACTGCACGTTCTTTTCCTAGCTGCCCAGACCCGAATAATCACACGAAACTATACTAATTACAACACTGTTTGGCCAACAGCTTAAGTATATTTCTAGGTAGCTCTTACATCTTAAATTAACCCATTTCTAGTAATGTGTATATTGCCACAAGGCTGTGGCTTCCACCATCTTTCTCCTTCAGCAGCTACATGGCATCTCCCTGACTCCATCTTCTTTTTTCTTCATTGTTGAGTTTTCCCTGCCTAGCTCTCTTCTGTCCTGCCACAGGCCAAAACAGCTTCTTTATTAATAAAACATATTCATAGCATACAGAGGGGAATCCCACATCATCTCCCCTTTTCTAGCTAAGTAAAAAGGAAGATTTTAACTTTAACATAGTAAAATTACATATAACAAAACAGGTATCAAGCAAGACTTACAGTTGCAATGTTTATATTGACTTTATATCTTATCATAACTAAGGAAAAATATAACTATAACTATCTATTCTCAACTCCATCAAAGACTCTAGAAGGATATAATATTACCTAAGTAAACAGAAAGTGCACTGTAAGCAACTTCCAAAACTCTAGAATTGACAGAGACATCTCGCTGCCTGGACAGTCACCCAAAGTTCTTCTGTAATACTGGGGAGTTCATCTTCAGTCTATAGGCCCATAGTATCTGGCAGACATTTCCATGAAGCAAGAAATTTGAAAGACTGTTTCACCTATATGGGCAGTTTGTCAGTTGCTTTCTTCTCTGTCCTACAGAATGTCTGAAAGCGGTTCTATTTCCCCAAATCTATCTTCTGTTTTGGACAATCTTCTGTTAGGCCATCTGTTGAGTTCCTAAATACTGTTCCATACTAGAATTTCCATTGACTCCTTTTTGAAACTTCTCTAATGTCTTATATTTCCTCGGTTCTCTGGAAAAAAAATGTTCAAAGTTTTATCTTCTTGGTTTCACCAAGCATAGCCAATTTACTCTATGGCTGATATTTTAGTGTCTGAGACCACTTTCTTTGTTGTCTTGTTTGTGGTTTTTATTTACCTCCTGATTCATATGCGTGTTGTAATTTTAATGCAGCTTCTGTGATAAAATACCCCAATGAATAGTCGCTTTGGAAGTAGAGGCTTAGCTTGCATGTCCAGGTTATGTTCCATCTCTGCAAGGGATTCAAGGCAATGTCTTGAAGCAACTGGTCATATCCACAGCCAAAAACAGAGAAATGAATGCATTCATGCTCACTACTCAGTTCACTTTCTCCTTTCACATATAGTGAAGAATCCAAACCTAGAGAACAGTGCTGCCCACGGTGGGCTGGGTCTTCTCACATCAATTAATGTTGTCACTAAGATAATGCCTCACAAATGTGCCCCCAGGCCACCCTGATCCAGCCAGTTCCTCATTGGGACTCTTTCATGTGATTCAAGACTTGTTGACTCAAGTGGACAAATGAAATTATCACATTGTTTTCAATTTTTACTTTTAAATTTTTCCCACCTTCTGTTTTCATTCTCTTCTCTATTTTTATCTTGGGCTTGTTTTTCTGGGTTAAAAACTTACTTCTAATCTTTTTAAAAAATTATTGTCTATAGCCGTAACTAGCCTGAGCAAGACTGATCTTGTCTGATTTCAGAAGCTAAACAGGATCAGGTCTGGTTAGTACTTGGATGGGAGACTACCTGGGAATACTGCATGCTGAAGGCTTTTTAAAATTAATAAATTAATTAAAAATGTATTATTTTTACATGGGATTTGAATTTGAATTAATTAAGTAGTTTATTAAGTTCTGCCAACCACTCACATGACTAGCTCTATAAGGTGACTGTGGGCCAACCAAGGGACTCAACACCAGGTTTCTGGGGGTAGCTTTACACTCAACACAGCCTTATATCAGTGTGACCTTGGGGTGACTGAGTGACCAGGGTCTCACTTTTGGCATGTTTTAGGCTTTAACTGTCAATCTCCTGACAGGAAGAAGCTCTTTCAAAATGTGCCACCCTCAAGGCAAAAGAGGTCCCAAAGACCTGGGTTTTGTCTGTCTTCAGCTTCTGAGTACTTCCACCATCAGAAAGTGGTATAAGCATTACCCAATAAATGTGTGCGATGAGTATACATGATACCACTAATGTTCAGAATGCCATGTCTTGTGGACCAGTTAAATGAAGAAATTTAGTAACAAAACTTATTTCAAAAGCATCAAATTTGGAAGAAAGTAAGTTCTCAGGGTGCTGAGTAGTGTGGCTCTACCATGTCTTTGGTTTATGCCCTATCTGTTTTGAGATTAACCTGGCTTTTTATGAGATTTTTTTCCTGCCCAGTCTTGAAGGTTCTCAGCCTGCAACCTCTTAAAGGATGCCTTTGAGAAAGTTTGCCTGAGGCAACTTTCCCCTTCTCCACGTAGCCGCAGTCTCTCAGCCTTCCATGGCTCCCATTCTTTTAGGCTTCCTGGGTTGAACTTTTAAAATGTCTTACAAATCTCTGTTTTTTTGTAAGTTCACTATCATACACACACACACTTAAAACGATAAAAAGGAGCAAAGTTTAGCAAGGTTGTGAAGAAAGGGGACCCTTAAAAACTAATGGTGGGGATATAATTTAGTTCTGTCACTAGGAAGAATATTATGTACATTTCTCAAAATATTAAAAATATATAACTTTATATAATCCAGTAGTCCTACTCCAGACTTCAAAGAAAATGAAACCAATGGGTTCAGGAGCTATGTGCACTCCCTTGTTCATTCAGCAGTATCTACAACAGCCAATAAGAGGGATCTAAGCATCATAATTCCTGAATAAATACAGCATAGCCATGTGAACAATAGAACACTACTTGACCCAAAAAAAGAATAAAGCCTCATCACTCTCCATAGTATGACTAGAAACCTAATAAGCCAGACACAGAAGGACAAACATCACATCATTTTATCCATGATATCTAAAAAAAATTGTTCTCATAAAAGTTGAGAACGGAACGGCAGCTACCAGAGTCCAAAGCTTGTAGTAAAGGAGAAATGGGAGAGGTTGGCCATGTGTGCTAAGTCACCACCACACAGAAGCAAGAAGTGTAACATATGGCAAATATAGGCAAACTGTAAGTTTGAAAGAGCTAGAAGAAAGACTTTTGACAGTTTCTCAGAAAAGAAATGGCCAATGACAGAGGGATATGCTTTTTATCTGCAGCACAGAGGCTGATCCTATTGCTGCCTCAGCTGCTGACTGCACCTGCACAGCCACTGCAGCATTACTGCTGAGGTTGCAGCCTGGGGGAGTCTTCACGTCCCACAGCTGCAGTCTCAGCCGCTTCCATGTAGTGAGGCAAATGTTGTTTTCACTAAGTGTCTACTTTTTTATTTTACTAATAAAGACTCAAGAGCCAGATGCTGGGGTGAAAACCTGCTAGCTCAGAGAGGCAAAGAAAGCAGCCATCTGACCTTTCCCCTCCACCAATATCTCAGAAAGAGGGTTCTCTCTTATACCTGCTGGAACAAAATTTCTCCAACCAGATGTCCCTCCCTTCTACTTCCTTTGCTTCTCTCTCTCTAACTTCTTCTCACTATCTGTGGTTACTTCCAGTCACCTGGTTGCTTGTATCACCTCTTGCCCTTGAGTTGATTATAATGATATTTTATTTATGCTTTAATGAATAAAGCTTGCCTAAAAACCAGAAGGGCAAAAACTAAGCCACTAGAGGTCAGGGAAGTGGTTGCATGCACCTTTAATCCCAGGATTTGGGAGACAGAGGCAGATGGATCTCTGTGAGTTCAAGGCCACCCTGGACTATGCAAGATCAATGCAGAAACAAATCCAGGTGGTAGTGGCTTACACCTTTAATCCCAGTACTAGGGAATCACACACTCTTAATCCCAACACTTTAGTCCCAGAACTAGAGTGAATATAAAATAGAAGGAGAGAGAGGCTTAGTCTATTTAGTCTGCTTAGTTGGCTTAGTCTGTGAATGCCCAGCCTTGGTAGAGGTAAAACTTCTCTAGTCCCTTGACTGCTTTGCTTTTCTGGTTCTTGGGTTGAACCCCAATATCTGTCTCTGTGCTACAGTTTATTATATTTAAATCACAGGGTTCACAGTGTGATCAACTATCCCACAAACAGGGTAGGTCCTTTTGAATGGGTTTCACATATGCACTGGGATCAAAACATCTCATGCTATGTCCTTCATATGTAGGACAGAATATGGCGTTTAAAATGTTTTTAAAAATTAGACTTTTCTCAAAATGGGACACATCTGTTCCTGGCAG
>PVIU01028859.1:0-18373 GCA_004026605.1 Ondatra zibethicus
GGAGTCTATAGTTTGTCGCTGGAATGGTGTGCCCCAACAAACCCAAACCCAAATGACACTCTTACTTATGTACTCGAGATGGAGGAACCAAGATCTGTAAGTTTCCTGTTGGGGGCTATGATCTTTAGCCTCATCTCTCAATACCTTTTTATACTCACTTCTCACTTGGAGGGGGAACAACCTTGAGTGCCTGTTTTCTGAATGGGATCAATGCAGAGCAACTGTTGCACAAGTCTGCATAGGCCCCTCATCCTCAACTAGCTGAAGGCAACAGAAGCATCTCTGCACTCTGCACGTTCTATTCCAAGACGTCTGTTAGCATTTTCAGCTCCAGCCCTGTTCTGGATGACTCTCTGTGGTCACAGATATCGTTCAGCACCTTTACACAATTCTGCCGAGCTGTCCAGCTTCATCTCAGTTTCCTTGTGTCAGTGGGCAACTATTTCATTCCACTGGGAATTTTCAAATCTGTGTCAAAGAGCCAGTCAATTTAAACAGCAGCCACAAATTACTATGTACATGTTACAAAATGTTAAATGGAGGAGATAATATTGAGACATGTTCTGGGTCGTAACTAATAGGCTACTTGTTCTTACATGTGCTATCTCACTTTTTTGTGAAAAATGGAACATTTAAAACTAAAAATTATCTCCATTGTCTATTGAAACTAACTTCTCTCATACAATACATACCTACTACAACACCACTCCTCCCAGATCCACCCCCAACACATACACACACACACACACACACACACACACACACACACACACACACACACACACCTCCCAGATCTGCTACTCCTCTGGTTCCCTTCAAAAAGGAGCAGGCCTCCAACAGACAAGAAAACACAGCCAAACAAGATACAATAAGACAAGGCAAATCTGTCATATAAGAGCTGGACAATGCAACTCAGTAGGAAGGAAAAACTCCCAAGAACAGGCAAAAGAATCAGAGATACACCCCAGTGTTATGAGTCCTAAAAAAGCATCACACTAACAGCACGAACATATATGCAGAGGAACTGGTGCAGACCATTTGGGATTCGAAGGTCTAAGGTACTTTCTCAAGACCATTAAAGTAGATAGTAAGTTAAAGCTAGAACTTGAATCTAAGTTTTGTTACTAAATTTTCTGTCATCCATTTTCAGGGATTGGGTTTTAAACCTAAATACAATGGAGAAGACCTCTCCTGCACAGTACGAAATCTTCAGAGAAATACTGCATACAAGTTTCGGGTATGTGGCAAGATTTATAAATTGATGTTTTTTTCCATATAAGATTAAGCTCTTTACTGCAATAAATGCTGTTTTTTCTTTGAAATTAAACTTTACTTTGTATTTATTTCTTGGAAATTCTCACTCAGCTGGCACATTGCACATTATCAAACTAGACATTTATTTCCAATGTTCAACAAAATATTCTCTTATACACAAACAGATTTTTGCCTACAATCTGGAAGGAAGAAGCAACCCCAGTGGAGAAGTAAAATATTCTACTTGTCCAGCCAAGCCTGGATACCCTAAAAAACCATATGTAGTGGGAGCAATCCATGCACGCCAAGTGAAAATTGGTTGGGGTAAATAATTCTTCTATGTCTAAATTTTTTTCTCTCCATAATTACTATTGAGAAGAAATCTTTCTGCAATTGCTCTAAGCTTAATAATATATTCCCATTTGCATGTGAAATACTCTGCAATATAAATGAGTTTTATAAACCCTATCGTTTTTTGCTAGTTTGCTACTGAATTTCCTATAGCTAGCATAACTAGTCACATATGAACCAGCTTTTGAACTTCATATGTATCCTTAAATAACCATCTTCCAAGTAAAATTTTAGTCAACATAGGTACCATAGTAACAGGTCTGTGTCAAAGATAAAGGTCAGCTTAATCAGAAATTATGTCTCAACAGATTTTTTGCCTCTAAATTAGATGAATGAAAATTATTCCACATATTCTTATCATTTTAGTTTCTTACCAAGAACTTTGAAATACTATCTAAACACTTGATGAGTAATATCAAATGTATGTAACTTGTATTAGGTGTGTATGTATATATATATATATATTAGGTTTTATATATATTTATATATATATATAAATAAATATGCCATGTTTATATTTTTCTCTGTGAGAAGTTAAAATTTATGAAATAAAATTTTAGTGAAAGACTTGCAAGCTTTTCTACAATCACTTAAAATTTGTTTCTCTTTTTAGACTCCCCTAAAGACAATGGTGGGATGCACATTTCAAGTTACAGTTTAGAAGTCAGTGAAAATTCAGACGGTGGTAAGGCAACACGAATTTTAAAATATCTTATTTTGAAATAATCTTACACCCATCTAGAAGTTTTGAAAAAGTAGTACACAGTTCCCTAGCAAAACTGTGGCTTAGCTTCAGCTAATAGTAGTGTCTTATTTAACCATAGTGCAATTGCAAGAACCAGAAATCAATATGAATACACACCTGTAAAACCAAACCACAGAATGCAATTGGAGTACTTTTGATTAGAAATTGTGGCTTAATGATCCCATAAACTTTTGTTTAATTCTGCTGGGAGTAAAATAATTTATTATAAAAAGATTATTGGATTAGGCTGGGCAGTGGTGGCATAAACGTTTAATCCCGACACTCAAGAGGGAGAGGCAGGCAGAGCTCTGTGAGTTGGAAACCAGCCTCATCTACAGAGTGAGTTCCAGGACAGCAGAGAAACCCTGTCTTGAAACCTTCCCCCAAAAAAGATTATTGAATCAAGTTGTGTTCTAAGATGGTTGTTTCTTAGCACATATCATGCATACGTTAATTGTTGTGGGGACTTATCAAATTTAGAAGTGACCTATGAACAAATTGAGCCAATTTGCTCCGCTTCCTGCAGCAAATCTCTGGAAGATAATCTACAATGGCACTCTCCAGGAATTTCTGTACGATGGCCTCCAGCCAGGCACCACATATAAACTGAGAGTCTTTTGCACTTCACCTGTAGGCCAAAGCCAGGTAAGAAATCAAAAAGGGGAGAGTTCTCAAATTGAGGGCTGAAATAAACTGTTATATTACTGAATGTTTTCTAAAGCTGATCTCCAATTTAGTAAAATAGTAACATATATTCTGTCTCTCAGCCTTCTGACGTATTGACAATTGAGACACCTACTCTACCTCCTGCGTCTTGTTGCTCACTGCCCTTAAGCAGCAAAACCAAGTGCAAGGACACAAACCTTCTCCTTGGTAAGTAAGGCGTCATTACATAATTGACAACTGTGCCTAAACTTCTTGTCCTGCGACTTCTGCTTTGCGTGCATGTGTTAATATCATCAAGTAGAGTTTCCTTTTAGTCTGAACTGAATAATTCTCAGCAAACCAAGGCTTTATAATGGAAACCTAGCTTAATTTCTAAGTCAAATTATAAGGTACAATACAATAAGCTTGGCGTCTCTAAAGCATTTTAAGAAGAAGTCTTAACTCACTCCACAGTATATTGTATTGTTTTAAAGAACCATACATAAAAACCAGAGACTTGGTATGAAGCAAAAAATAAATAATAGTGTATATGTTTAGTATAAACAAGAGTGGGTTCGAACCCTAATACCAACATAACTAATTTGTGGAGGTGAGAACTAAGTGTATTTTACATATTTTATAGACAATCGCTCCGTTAATGGGAACTTGGAAACAGTCATGCGTGGCAAAAAAGCAAAACATCCCCAGAATAACAGAAAGGAGTACTCTGGCTCCAAAAAGAAATGTACAGTAAGTAAATGACTTCCTGAAGAACCCACAGTTTCTGGCTAAAAACATAAAATAGGAGAAGAAAAGTTGAGCTGTTCAGGTGACCCGCCTGTACTTCAGTTCACTTTAAGTGAATACATGCTTGCACTATACTTGCTGTCCAGGTAAGGAGTGACCACGCTTGCAAAGTCATGCATGGGTTTGTTTATTTGTATGTTTGTTTAATTTGTAGCTTGAATCTCCTTCAATGAAGTGTGGAACTGTACCAGCCCGGCACCCTCCTTCTCATTGTGGTACACCTGTGCTAACCTGCAAGGGTCCAACCTGTGTTGTTGTCAGTTGGGAGGTATTTCACTAATTCAACTTCTTATTAATTTTTCTGATACACAAACATGCTAATGGGTTAGAACATTTTGTGGAAAAAACTCTAAAATCTCTAATAAATCATAGATTAGTATTAGAATCCCATAAACCTCAGACCATGGTTTCTAGAACATACCTAGGAATTGATACCAATAATATCATGAAGACTACAGAACTGATATTCTGTTCTTCAGATCTCAAATATAAAAACAGGGATCAAAATGGATTATCAGTGGGTTACTAATTGAGTTTTTAAATCTAATGCAAGAGACAGTTAAGGTAAATCATTTGATAAAAGTTCTTTCTGTGCTGCTGAGGAATGAGGCTGGGGCTGATTCATACATGCTAGGCAAGTGCTCTACTTCTGAACAATATCCCAGCCCAGAACTTGCTATTCTTTGAAGAACTTCATTGAGAAATCTTCTGGTACCATTTCTAACCTGTAACTGCAAGCTGGTACATAAGGTATATTAAAGATTTGAAAACAGACTTTTAACAACCAGTGTGAATGTCTTACCAAACTACTTATGTTCTTAATGGTAAGGATTAGCCTAATTATTCAGGCAAATATGTTCATTTGGGTTGGTTTTTTTTTTCCCAGTCTCAAGCAATGGCTTGTTTTTTAACATTGACAGAAAAGGCTTTGTCTTTTAATAATGTATGACAACACTGATTTTTAACTTATGCAGGCCAAATCACCAGGTCATGTGATCAGTGGTTTATCATACTAACCAATGGTAATGTTAAACAATATTAATATATTTGTTTTCATTCATCTAACTTATGAAATCAGCAAGTCCTTTTTCTTTAACTTGTGCTTTTGAATGTGGTTCTAGTGTCCTGCCTGTGTTTGTTTCTATCCATCTCTATCCTGTATCACGTGATGGATTACAAGCTTTCATGTGTTATTCCTCTCCACAGTATCTAATATAGTGACCACTTAGAAAAAGGATTGAATTTCTGTGTGCATTTCGTCTTTCAGATTCCTAAATGTAATGGTGCTGAAATCACTGATTACCGACTGCAATGGGGACAAGTTGAAGATTCCATGCATTTGATTTACACTGGCCCTTGTTTGCGGTATGAAGTCAAAGGCCTTATTCCAGCAACCACATATTTTTGCAGAGTCCAGGTAGAGTTGGCATTTCCTTCACTATAAAGAAGGCAATAGCTATTAAACTGCATTTCATATATATATATATGTATAATACTAGTGTCATTTCCGATGTAAAGACCAGAGTAAAGTCAAGCAGGGAAGGATTTCTAAGAATATCGCTTATCTTGAAATACAGCATTTGGAGTTCCTTCTTGTATTATTTAAAGCCCCAATTGATCTCACATGTACATTCCAGTCCCACTTGATCTACCATATTTCCTTTATACGTCTGTGGTTTTCAGATCTCTGTGAACTTAGCAATTATCTAAAATGCTTATTTAAAACACTGACTTGAGCCAGCCCTGTAGTACAGGCATGTATTTCCAGAATTTTGGAGGGTGATGCAGGAGGATTGCCACAGGTTTGAGGTAAGCCTGGGAAACATAGTAACTTTAAGGCTGGCCTGGAGAATACCATGAGTCCCTGTCTGAAACAAATACACCTATTCAGGCTTATACCATCAGTTTCTTTCTTTTTCTTTTTTTGAGGAGAGTCTGGTTTTGCTTTTGGCTTTTCAAGACAGGGCAGGGATTTTCTGTGTAGCTCTGGTTGTCCTGGAACTCTCACTGGAGACCAGGCTGGTCTCAAACTCAGAAATCCAACAGCCTCTGCTTCCCAAGTGCAAAGATAGGTTGACTTTGAGAAAAACTTGGAACAGGTGCTTATCAGAAGTCAATAGAGTAAGACAATGAACTTAATTTACTGGCTAGGGCTAGGGCTTGGAAAAGCCTTACTGGGGGTGCTGGGAATTTTCCTGAATGATCAGAATGGTCTTGTGAGTTAGATGAGATGGTGTTACTGATTTAACTAGCATTACGGGAATGATATATTCAATTAAAGTCTGTCTTCAGCAAACTGAAACTGTTAGTTTCATGAAAAGGGATACTATTCAGGCCAGAATGGAGCTGCCTTCAAGACAAGATGGCTGTGCTTCTGTTCTCTCAATTCAGAAACTATGCTCTGCTAGGATGTCTCTAATGATACTTCCTCTTAGGGTGGGTGACAGTCCTAGGAATGAAGCGTCTGGAGGAGGAGGACAACTTTAAGGCATTCTTGTGAGTTGACTATGCTAGGAAAATTGAGGTGATCCTGTCAGCCAAAAACATCTGGAAAAAGTTAATAAATGATGGAAGGAAGAGCAATCCCATGTGGCTAACATAGATAAGAATAAAGGGTTAATATATGTTACAAAAGTTAATACAAAGCCTAATCTAATGGGCCAATCAGTTAATAATTAATTTAGATCTCTGTGAAATTTCTTTGGGGCTAAACAGCTGTGGGAACTGGGCAGGACAGAAACCCCGAAAAGCAGGCCTGTACACTCCTCTTACTACACAGAATGATCATGATAAGCAGGAGCAACCAAAGGATCAGACAAAAGGAGCAACCAAGAATGTGAAACGGATAATCATGAGATGGAGGACCACTGAAGAACAATGGCTCTATCCTTTTTAATTTTAATTTAACTTTATAAAGATGCCTGACACCCACACAGGCCAGAATAGAGAGCTTCAGATGCCCTGGAACACAGTCACAGATGGTTGTGAGCCACACTGGGGATGATGGAAACTGAACACAGGACCACTGGAAGAGCAACAAGTATTCTTAACCGTCAAGCCATCTCTCCAGCTCACTAGCCTATAAAACTTGTGATCCATCTCTACCAGAACTGACTTACTGATTTAAAAAAATCACTGTTTATTCAAAAGTGCACACATAGCCCCCATGGGTGTCCTCTATAAGACAGGGAGGTCCCAGAAGTTCTGCATGACAGTAACAGCTAGGTAACAGATCTGGTCTTGGATTGTCAGAAGCCAGTATGCAACATTGCTGATGATCTCTAATACTTGTTTAGAAAGAAAGACTGGTTAACTGGTGAAAGGTTTCTCATAGGATGGGGGTCCCTGTACCTAACTCCATCATGACTCACAAGGTTGTTTAGTGACTCTGATGGAGGCTGAGACCTGGATGGGTATATCCTAGGATGTTGTAGTACAAAAGATCTCCACACTTTCTCAGAATGGAATATAGCAAATACTTACTTATTAGAGGTTGAACTCAAAACAAGAGTAATGATCTGCAGTCCTCTACATGCACAAGGAACTGAAACCCAATCCAGCAGCCAAAGGGCCCATGCAGGCTTTTTTGTCTGCATTTATAGTACATAAGACCACACCCAAAGTTGGCTAGTATCTTAAAGGCTATTGGCTGAAGGAATTCCCACAGCACCTCCTCTTTTGTCTAAATAAGAGAGTTCTAAGGCTAATACAAAACTATATACAATCAGAACAAATATCAAGTATAAAAATTGGAATTACAAGAATTAACAACATCAAGCAAGAAATATATGTTGAATGTTTCAGTAGTTATCTTTTCCTAAGGAGTCTGCGTCTTGTATTACAAATGGCTTTTCTAATTCATGAGAGGAAAGTAGCTATGACTATCTAATCTTCAAATTCATCAAAGATCTGAGAAGGTAAATAATATTACTTGAATAAACAGGAAGTGTAATCAAGCAGCTTCCAAAAGGTGCTAGAAATGACAGAGACAACTGGTTACCTGGTCAATCACCCAAAGTCTCATTTGCGATGTTGGGGCAACCAGCTTTGCCTAAGGCATAGAGCAACTGACAAACCATTTTCAGAAGCAGGAAAATTTTTTAAACCATCTTAACCTGTCTTGTCAATGTTTGGCAGTCTTTTTTGCTTGTATCATGTTTATCCAGTCTGGACACTGTGCATTTTTCAGTGTTTGAGGTAGTGTCAGTTATTTGCCCAAAGGCCAGTTTTGTTAAGAAGAAAACAAGGTCCAAGTAGAGTATATTCAGTATCCAACATTCTCTCAGGAATAGATCGGTACTTCCAAAAGCAATCATGTCTCATGTCAACAGAATCCTAAGTTATTTAAATGCCATATTCTACAGTTCTTTGAAGTAGTTAAAGATTATCTACCTATGCAAAATACAATTTCTGTGTGTCTAAAGAACCTGATTAGTCTAACTATGACAAACATGGATGACTATTGATCTATAATTCTTAATACCTATGAAGCTTAAAGACTAAGGTATCATATTAAAATATTAAACAATCTTTAAACAAATGTGCAGCAGATGAGAACAATGACCTCCAAATGTAAACAATGTATAAGTATCTTGATCAGAGTTAGAAATACATAGTGCAATATAATAAATGTATCCTAAATTGCATCAATATACAAAATATCTTAAGGAGATGTAAAAACATGCATTCATATAATATGACAAAATAACTTTGCATAAGTACAGAAATAGTGTACACAGAAATAGGAGAATGTTCAATATAACAAATATAATTTGAATATGTATCAATATACAAGAATCTATACCAATGTAAATTGTCTATAAATAATAGCTCACAAGTATTCTCACTACTATTCACTACTGTTATTATTATGAGTAAGCTCACACTAATCTACCTATTATCCCATCTAATCCCTTTTTTTCAAAAGAGATCCCTGAGCCTACTTAATTTCAACCCCCAACCCTATACCATTATAACCACCCTCTAATAGATGTCCCTAACCCTGAGGACAAACTTTGTTGGAAGAGGGGAACATTGCTTCTAGAATCATTTCCAGCTGTCATGGAGGCAATGTTATTTCTATGGAATCCTGTAAAAACTAAAATGATGGATACGTTTCAAGATTACTGTCTGGTACAATTACAGATAGTCTCTGAGTAGTCACTTCGGTTTTTCTGAAGTTCTTATTTTAAGTTCTAGTCAGAACATTGTAAAATGGTGCACCATCTCAACTAACCTAATTTTCTATAAACCTATTTTATAACCTAAAGAATTGATAGACTATCCTCTTTGTATTTTTTCAGAAGCAATTTGTAATCCCCAACTAGGCAAAACTTTCTTTACTTCTTCAAACATTCTTACTAAAGTATCTACATTTGAATCAGATAGCAAAATGTCATCCATGTAATGGTAAACTATAGATTTAGGAAAATGCTTATGTATTATTTCCAGTGGCTGACTTACAAACTATTGGTACCGGGTAAGGCTATTTGACATTCCCTGTGTGAGGACCCTCCATTGAAATCTCTTAGGAGGCTGAGAATTATTATAAGTAGTCACTGTGAAGCCTGCAGCTTCTCTTCTGTCAAAGGTCATTGTTTAATCCATATTGGTTCCTTAAAGGCAGGGCTATTAGCACCTCTGAAGGTTTGCTAGTTGTTTTGTGTTTCTGTACAATCTGAATGGCTGGTGACTGTTTTTTTAATAGTACCTTATAATATCCTTCCCAGAAACATGAATTGGATTATACTCCCATATCTGAGACTGCATGAATGTTAATCTGGGTATTACATTATTGCAACAGATTATGACCCCATAGAGTCACTGCTGTATTAGATAAATATGGCCTCAGCCTTCCTCAAATATATATATAGAAGGTACCTCATTTAACTCTTGCAGAATTCCATCCATAGCAGAAACAAAAAGGTTGGTAACTTCCTGGATGGTAATATTTTCTGCCATTATCATGGGGTTTGTTCACAATTTTCCAGTTTATTTATTTATTTTAATCAAATTAACTTACCTCCATTATAATTTTCAGAAAATTGTTGTAGGTGTAATGATCTTTATTGACAAGCAGGTGTCACAGAAGGCAGTAAGGCAGGTCCTAGATTAGCACCTGCATCACCTGAGACTAAAAATTACTAACAAATTTAGTTAATTACTTAAGAGCAGCAATCCATATAAGGAGAAGGTTTGAAATGGGCAGAATACCAAGGAACCCAGAGCTTGCATGCAGTTTTGAGCTGTGAGGATACTGGCAGGAGCTTGGGCCAGACACTCACGGATCTGAACCAGGAACACAAGCCAGAGCAGCCCCTCCCCCCCCCGGAGACAGAATTAGGCCTATTTAGAGCAGGCCTAGCAGAAGCCAAAGAAGCTGTGGAGGAGTTTGACAAAAAGCTGCTTAGTAGGTAGGACCAAGCCATGCAGGTGAACCAGCAGAAAATTGCCAAGTTGCCAAGCAGTAGGCCAATCAAACGATGTGCAGCTGCTTGCCAGAGGGGTAGTTCAGCTATGAAGGTGTAATTTAGCTGCGTGGAGTGGAAGGTCACAGATCTTCTGGGCAGGGCCCAGTAATGGCATGGACTCTGGCCATGTGGGCACCAAACTGTTGCAGTACAAAAGAGTTCCATATCAGCCCAGAATGGAGTATAACAAAGGTCTAATTTATTAGGGAATAAACTCACAGAAAATGTAGTGATCCGTAGTCCTCGGTGTGCATTGGAACTGGAACTGAATCCAGCACCCAAGGAGTCCATACATGTTTTATGTCTGCATTTATAGTACATGAGACCATGCCCAAAGTGGGCCAGTATCTTAAAGGCTATTGGCTGAGGGAGTTCCTACAGCAATACAAAAGAAGTGATATTGTGAGGGACCAAAAAAGGAACTAGTACATTTTCCTATTCAATTAACAAGAGACACATGTGGATATAGAAGATGCCAATTCAGAAGAGGCCCATGGTGTATGCCAGGCAGAGGAAAGGTCAAAGCAGGATATCTGGAAGAGCTTCCCTGAGTTAAATGTTAAAAAGCTTCTTAACATTTGATGTTAGGAGTCAGAGTACCAGAGGAAGATGGAGTGTCCAAGGACTAAAGTTGTGACAGGCAACCTAAGGATGGCAGGAGAGTCTAAAGGGGACACATCCATGGTTAAGTTGAAGGTATTGGGTTTTAGAATTTTAGGATTTCAGAGAAATTGTAGGTAAGAATCAAATATCAGGTGGACATGGAGATGGATAGAGGGGAATAGGGGTGGGAAAAGTAGGACATGGGGAAGGAAAGTTAGGAGAGTGGTCTCTTCGTTGGAAGCTGACCTCTTACTTGGAAACTGAGGGATCAGGCTTTGGTCTCTAATTGCTTAAAGATTTCATAGTCTGGTTGGTCTAAGGAGTTCAACAGACTAAAGAGAAAGAGGTGTGTTGATTGGTTGAACTTGGCAGAACACAACTTTAATCCCAGCATTCTGGAGGCAGAGAAAGGTGGATCTCTGTGAGTTCAGTGCCAGCGTGGTCTACAGAGTGAATTCAAGGACTAGAAAGACCCTGTCTTTTCAGAGAGAATGGAGATTACTGGAAGGGAGCAAGCATAATGAGGGTGACAACGAGAGGAGTAGAGGCCACCAAGGGTGACTCGGCAGGCCAGGCAAAGGGCCGTCGATATGACCTCCTGAAGAGATGTTTGAGGAAGTTGTAGACAGGTAAGATATCTCTGGAAATTAATCGTTTTAGCCTGATTACAGAAGTCTTTGCCTCAGCTCCAGGCATCCCATGTAAATATTCGATTTTAGATTTTTCTACTGGGCATAGTGTAGTTTCCCTGTTGAAGAAAGCCAAGCAGATATGGGGAGGGAAGCCCAATCTGCCACGAGGAACAGGTGATCACAGTCCGAACATGAAGAGAACAGGGATGAGTTCCAGGACTTCACAGTATTGGTGGGTAGTAAGAAAGTCTAGTTAAGGTATGCAAGTAAGGACCCTTGTCTAAGGTAGGAAGAGTAGAAAGAGCAGGGGCAGATTGGGAAGGGGATAAGAGAGGATGCCATCTTGTCCTCCAGGATGCAGATGAGGCATATCAAGCTGTGCCTTTTGGTGAGGTCCCAGAAAGAATCCTGAAAATCAAGCTCTGGTTGGATTTCTGCCTGTGTAAAAGGGTGAGGAGAGGAGAGAAGTGATGTGTACAAAGGAAAGAGACAATGGAGAATATTCTGGCCCTAGACTGCTCGGAAAACACAGTGATGGATCATTCAGTTTCCCAGGCTGATAAAGCCTTTGTCTGTCTCATGGCCTTTGCAGAGGATTATAGCATCCCTTTGTGGCAATGTGGATGCTTCAAGAAGAATAGGAAAGGCTCTAATTGATGACAGTGCTGGTCTTTGTTGTAAGGAAATGTGATTCTCTCCAAATCCAGGAAAAGGAATGAATTATGTAATAGGTGTGCAGAGAGTCATGAGAGAAGATGACAGCAGTGTTCCAGGCTGAGCTTAGGACCCCTGAGAATGCAGTGAGCTCTGACTGCTGAGGAGTGGTCTTAGGAAGGCAGAAGCTCATGTCCTTCACTCACTGAGAATGGAAGGAGTTGAGATTCTCATGATACCACTCAACAATGGGAACCCAACAAGTGAGGTCTGGGACGGTGCTACCATCAATCTTACAGTGCCAGCTCTGAAGTATAGCATCAGTTTGTTTAAAGAAATAGGCTACAGGTTGGCTTTACTTACAGCAGTTGACTTGAAGAACTAATACCTAGTTACAGATGCTGTGGAGAAGGCAATGGTGAAAAGCACATGGTGAAGTAAGCACCCTTGAAATTAAAAGAGTAAAGTGAGTTTTTGATGGTGTGGGGGGCAGGGAGGAATACAGGGGGTAATAAGGGATGAGGACCACTGGGTATGGGGAACAACTGAAGAGTTAAACCATCCTATACTAGGTGGTGGGAATCCTTGGATTTAAGGACTACAAGGATAACATTATTTGGAGAAAGGAGTTCTAGGAATAAGGCTGTGTATCACAAGGAGGCAAAGGATGATAGGTATTTGAGTATTGAAATACACTGGGAAAGTGTCTTTGAGAGAGGTATGCACCAGTTGGTGGTGCCAGGAAATTATTTGGACAACTTGGGTCCCACACTATGTGGTCTGTCTGACAAAAGATCAAGAAGATAAGAGAAGGACACATTTATTTTTTTCAAAACTGGGGGCTCTTATCAGGAGAGGATGATAGAGCAAATTTCTCTTCTACAGGCTAGGGTCTTTATAGGACTTGTGGAACAGGATATTCAGTGGGCTGGGCATTTTACAGAGGGCTAAATGGCCTTATCAGTTAGAGAGGATGGTATTGTCAAACTAGGATGTGTAGAATTGGTATTAGTGGCTTTGCCTTTGGGAACTTGAAAACTGTCAGTTGCATGAAAGAAGATACTAATATGGCTACTTAAACAAGACCTGCAAAAGGATAACAATTGGCATGCCAACATAGATGAGGGAAATCCCATAGTCCCCACTCCTAGATGTACAGGCTATTAAAGACTGCCTATAGAGGCAGAGACACTTTTTTCCAGGAATGAGACACTTAAGTGCAATCACAAGCTGTCAGTGTTAAACACACACACACAGAGAGACACATACACAAATGCAACTTCTGAGTGCATTTAGTGTTGCATTGATATATGTGTGTATCTCTCTGTGTGTGTATGTGTATGTGTGTTTATTAGCAGTAATAAACAACCGTAGGCCATGGATTTGAAAGGAATGGAGCATAGGAGGCGTTGGAGAGGACAGTGAGGGGGAAAGAACGTAATTACATTTTAATTAAATAAAAGGGGTCTCCTCAGGTTAGAATGAAGTTGCCTTCAAAATAAGATAGTCATGTTTTTGCTCTCTAAGTGACAGCTATTACAGTTAAGAAAATCTCTATAGAATTTTTATTGCAAATAAATTGACTCCACCTGGAAAGCGTGCCCCTTCCCCTGTCTTGTTCCTCAAAAGCCAGTTCTTGCATAAATGCTTCCCATATACTAGCTGGAAGTGATCCAGGTTTTTGTGTGTGTGTGTGAAAACCTAGAACAATAATATGTGCAACATAAAAGTTTGCAGGAGGAAGTACAAACTTAAAATAATCTGACATGTGCTCTCTGTAAAATTTAATCCATCACAATAACATAGGGTTGTATGTAAGCCTTAACATTAGGCAACTTGCCCAGCATGTGCAAAGGGCCTGGGATACATACTCAGCACTACTCAGCCCTGCCAAAATGGAAGAAAGAAAAGGAAAGCAGGCAAAGCTGAACATGGTGGTTCACAGTTAGAATCCCAACACTTGGGAGTAGGAGGCAAGAGGATCCCAAGGTCCAGGTTAGCCCGGGCAACACAGTGATACACTTTTCCCAGAAGGAAAAAAATTAATTAAGAAGTAAGTTTTTAAATATGTTAAATATTGCTTAATTGGATGAATAGGGTGTGTGTGTAATTCTGTGGAAGAATACCTGTTCACCATATTCACGGCACTCCAGTAAGACCATACCACAAAAATAAATATTTTGGGGGAAAATTTACAGATGTTTGTTAGGCACATTTGCTTTAGGACACAGTTTAACTCTGTTCTTCCTTTGTTGATGTTCTTTTAGGATCATCTGTCTATTACTAAAAATAAAACGCTGGAGCACCCAACTATTACTGCATTGGGATCTCCAATTAGGTTAATCACAAATCACTTTATAAATAAAGGTGCTCCAAAATTTCACAGCAGCCCTTTATCAGTCAATAAATAATGACACTCTGTTTCTCCATATCCTTTTGATTGAAAGCATTTTTTCTGATATAGGTATAGCTATTCCTACTTTCCTTCAGATTACATTTGCACAAAATATCTTATTCTATCCTTTTACATTCACTTTATATATATTCTTAGAAAAAGCGTGAGTTTCTTATAAGCAACCTATAACTGGGTCTTATTTTACAGCCAGTCAGACCATTGTCTCTTACTTTATTTTGGTTCCTCTTGTGGGAGGTTGGTTATTAGTTCAAGATGGGGTTTGTCTGTGTAGCCCTAGCTGTCCTGGAACTCGCTCTGTAAACCAAGCTGCCTTCGAACTCACAGAGATCTGCCTGCCTCTGCATCCCTTGTGCTAGGACTAAAGTCATGCGCCACCACTGCCCAGTTGTCTTTTTCTTTAAAAAGGGTCAGTCTTTCAATGTATCCTAGATTGCCCTTCAACTATTGATCTTTCTGCCTCCACCAAACAAGTACTGGGATTGTAGATATGTGCCACCATGCCTGGCACTCTATAGGATTTAATTTGAGAAGTTTAATATTGAGCATTCTTTGTCTACAGTGGAATCAAATTATCAATCAATACAAAATGACATCATAACTGTTTATCAGAGAGAAATTAAATAATACAGTTTCATATTTTCCATGGTAAAAGCTATAATCTCAAAGAAAGACATAAAATGCACAGAACTGGATAAAAATCAAAATGCACCATACCAAAATGAGAGGGATGAACTAAAACAGCACTGAGGAAAAAAATGCAGAACACTCCAGCATAATTCTTCAAAGAGTTAAAACAGAAGTTAGCAGTGAATTTACATCTCTCTTTGCAGAATGAAACCATAAAACACTAAATAAAAGCATAAACTACCAAACACATACATGTAGTATCAACTACTCGAAGGTGAAATGCTACGATCCCCTAAGTCCAGAGGTTTTGGTCGAACCTGGGCAAAATAGCAAGCACCTGTCTCTTAATAATAAATAAATAAAAGTGATAAAATTATTAAAAAGAACAAAACTAAAGATGTAAATATATAAATATATATTTCTCATATATATATATATGTGTGTGTGTGTGTGTGTGTGTGTGTGTGTGTGTGTGTGTGTGTGTGTGTGTGTGTGTGAGAAAATCTATGTGATCTGTGTCTAGGCAAGCACTAGATACCAAAACTATAGTCAACAAAAGGAATAGTGGTAAGCTTGAGCTATTCAAAGTTTACAATTTTTACTTTTCTATATTCTAAAAAGCATGATAGTGAACCTACTGGCTGGGAGATAATATTTCCCATTCTCATATCTTGAAAAGGGCTAGCACATAAAATATATAAAGACTCTCAAAACTCAGGAGTTATTTCAAGCAGCTCTGATAGAAAATGCATAAAGGCCAGGTGATGATAGCACATGCCTTTAATCTCAGCACTCAGGGTGGCAGAGGCAGGTGAATCTCTATGAGTTTGAGGCCAGCCTCGTCTGCAGGGTGACTTCCTGGACAGTAGACATACACAGAGAAATCCTGACTCGAAAAACATAGATAGAAGAAAATGAATAAATATTAGTGACCGAAGATAATGTACAAGGGCAAATGAGCACATGCAAAGATGTTCAGAGTCATTTACTATTAGGGAAATGCACAAGGAAATTCCATTCCGTATCTTTCAGAATACCTAAGTCAAGGATCAATGGTAACACCAAATATTGTCAGAGTCTTAAGGAAACTGGTCACTCACACTTTACTGATGAGAATCTTAGCCTTTCCAGAAAAGAGCATTACATTTATTTATAGGAGTCAAACTAAACTCATCAAAATATCTTTCAACAGATGTATGGTTAAGTAAACTGTGACACACTGTTCAGTACTAAAAGTGAGCAAATTATTAAGATATATAAAATCTGAAAGCTCTCCAGATTATTATAGTAACTAAAAGCTGAGCCTGCATCAAAGTTATATGTTGCATTATATAATATTTATATAATATTCTGAAAACAAGAAATTTGTTGTAATGATGAATAGCTAGCAGTTAGTGGTTTCCACAAATTAGAAGTTGGGCAGAGTAGGAACATACTGTGGCTGGAAGAGAAGCAAATGGAATCCTGTGATAAAAATTTCTTTATGTTGAAGTGGCCATGGTCACTGACTAAAACTTAAGTACACACACAAATAAGTGCACACAGTTCCAAGTAACATCAGTGGGTTTTATCAATGGTGATTTCCTGGTCCTAGTATTGAGCTATAGCTATTGAAATTATTGTCCCCAGAGGAAAGTAGGTACAGGATATATGTATATATTATTTTTCAGTTTGGGATTATATAGTATATGCTTTCCCAAGATCAGTGAAACTGATTGACTGAATGGGAATGTAACAGAGATAAAAACTCGAGCATGAAGGATGGAGAAAACCTTAGAGTCATAGTTGATGAGTTTTGTGGGGGGTTAATTATCTAAAATGTCCATATAACGCACCTGACTTTCCTTCCCTAGTGTGCACTCTTTACCTTCTTAAAGACACAGACTGCAAGTCTCAGCATGTATTTCTGCAATGTAGAACCAAATTGTTAAAATATGAGTTTATGATGCACTGTTTCATTATGCAACAAAATGCTCGTGCACAGAAAATTACTAAAATGAATTGCTAACATATGCTGCATGCGTTTTTCAGGCTGTCAATATAGTTGGGGTTGGAATGTTTGGAGGAACTGGAAGAGTAACTACACCAGGAACTGTACCTGCCATAGTTCCAATGTTACAAGAAGCTGAAGACAAAGTGCCTGCCAAACTGTCCTCATCTTGCATAGCTATCCAATGGCAGGAACCAGACTGCCATGGCTCTCCCATCACTGGATATAACATCGAGTATGGAGATAAAAAAATCTTGACTGTTGATAGAGTAACAGAGTATGTTCTGAAAAATCTACAGCCTAATACTACATACAGGTAAGTCACTCTTATACTATTTTGGGTACATGGAAAGAATGTTGAGAATTATGAGCAGACATGCATTTGTGTATTTAATACACTTCAGATCTCTTTTGAAAAGAGTTCTGCTTCATTGGTGAAATTTAATGTTAGTAAGAACCATTTCTGCTTCTCATCAATAGTTTCCAATAGTTCTATCTTGGAAACCTGTCTTGTAATCAGTATAATAGTCATTCTATACAGCGATAGAGTGGGTTGGCTTATATGAAGAAAAGTATTTCCTCTACTAAATATAAATTCATACATTTTAATTTATTTTCACCACTAGAATCAGAATTCAAGCTATTAATCATTACGGACTAAGCCCTTTTAGCCCATCAATAAGAAGCAAAACCAAACCAATACTACCCAAGCCTCCACAGCTTGATTGTGTAGTCCGTGGACACCAGAGTCTCAGACTCAAATGGGGCAATGCATCAAGGAAAAAATCACATGCTAACGTAAGCTACAACTTATTAATGGACGATCGATCTGGCAGGTAACCACTTTTACCATTTAATGTCTACTGTATTGAGAACACTTTGAAATGATATATCTTACCAGCCATATTCTCTCTCTCTCTCTCTCTCTCTCTCTCTCTCTCTCTCTCTCTCTCTCTCACACACACACACACACACACACTCACACACACACAGACACACGTCTTACTCTGTAGTTTCAGTGAATGAAGTAGAAATGAAAAGGACATGTGGCTGTGTGAGACCTAATACTTTCAGTCCTTGTCCATGGTTAAGCTGTGTTTTCCCTTCTTCCTAACCACTTTTCCTTTACCTAGTGCAGTGTAAGTACCAGAGCACAGAAGTTATGGAGAAAGAGAGAAG
>PVIU01028860.1:0-18372 GCA_004026605.1 Ondatra zibethicus
CCTGTTTGGTGTTCTGTATGCTTCTTGAACCTTCATAGGAATATCCTTCTTTAGGTTCGGGAAGTTTTCTTCAATAATTTTGTTGAATATATTTTCTGGGCCTTTGGAGTGGAATTCTTCTCCTTCTTCTATCCCAATTATTCTTAGATTTGGTCTTTTCATGGTGTTCCATATTTCCTGGATGTTTTGTGTTGCGAATGTGTTGGTTTTGTTGTTTTCTTCTAACACTGAGTTTATTTTCTCTATTGTGTCTTCTGCATCTGAGATTCTTTCTTCTATCTCTTGTATTCTGTTAGTTATACTTGTCTGTGTGGTTCCCGTTCGTGTATCCAGATTTTCCATTTCCCGGCATCTCTCGGTTTGTGTTTTCTTCATTGCCTCCATTTCAGTTTTCAAGTTTTGAACTGTTTCAGTTACCTGTTTGATTGCTTTTTCTTGGTTTTCTAGAGTATCTTTGAGGAATTTATTCATTTCTTCTAACTTTTTGTTAGTTTTCTCATCCCTTTCGATAAAGGAGTTTTTCACCTCTTCTTTAAAGGACTCTATAATTTTCATAAAGCTACGTTTAAAGTCAATTTCTTCTACTTCATCTGGGATAGGTTGTTCGGGCTTTCCTGTTCCATAATCGGTGGATTCTGGTGTTATCATGTTGCTTTTCAGGTTGTTGGATGAATTCTTTGATTGGCGCCTGCCCATCTCTTCTGAGAGTTGCCCGCTCTGCTCCCTTTGGCTCCGCTTGGCCCCCGGGGTCTGGATGAATCTGCGGAAGCTGGTTGTGCTCCTTCCTTGCACAGGGGTTCCCAGTCTCAAAGGCAGGCTTACAGGGTCCAGATGACTCCGCGGAAGCTGGTTGGGCGAGGTTCCCAGTCCCAAGGGCAGGCCTACAGGGTCCAGATGAATCTGCCTCAGAGTGGTGTCTTACACCTTTAATCTCAGCACTCAGGGGACAGAGGCAGGCCTATCTCTGAGTTCGTGGCCAGCCTGGTCTATGGAACAAGTTGCAGAATAGCCAAGGCTACACAGAGAAACCCTGTCTTAATAAACCAAAAAACGTAAATCAGTAAATATATTTTACTCTAAATTTTTGTTAAAATTAAGTTTATTGGGGCTGGAGAGATAGCTTGAGGATTAAGAGTACTGGCTGCTTTTCCAGAGGACCTGGGTTTGATTCCAGCTACCCACATGACAGCTCACAACTATCTGTATTGCAGTTCCAGGGTATCCAATGTCCTCTTTTTTGCCTGTGTTGGCACTAGGCACACAAGTGGTGCACATACATATGTGTAGGTAAAATGCATAACCATGTAAGATACATTAAAATTAAATTTATTTAACCAATAGCATACGGACTGTACATTAATGGAATGTACATCCTGTGATACTGTAACACATGAACATATCATGTAAAGTCTCCATCAGGTTAAACCTAGCTATAGCCTCAAACTTTCATCACTGTTTTTATGGTGAAAACTGTTTAAATGCTTGAATAGCATATGTTGGGTTCTTATGGAAAGAAAAAAAAATATTTCTTGCCACTCAAGTATCCAAATTGTTGAGGTCAGATATTCACTACCACCAAAATAAGTGAAAGATTTGAAATTAGAAAAAATAAAGGTGCTTTATACTCTCTATGCTAACTCATGTGTCCTTTTGCCTGCATTGGGCTCTTCCTCAGCAACTAATATTAGCCTCTCTTGGTCTCCTTTCTAAATGGTAGACCCACACTTACAGCTGTTTACACACACACACACACACACACACACACACACACACACACACACACACACACACACAGACTAAGATATGAGGGAGAACAAGAATTTATGCTTTTCTTTCATTCTGAGTTGAATTTTGGTCCATTCATTTCCATGAAAATTTTGTGATTTTATCTTTTCTTTATAGCTGAATAATATCTGGTTTTATACGTATATCACATTTTTATTATCCACTCATCTGTTGATGGAAATCTAGATTGGTTTTCTTTCCTTGCTATTGCAAATAGAACAGGATAGATGTGCAAATATCACTGTGGTAGGATATGGAATCTTCGAGGTATATACCCAGAAGTGGAATAGCTCGGTCATATAGTAGTCTCATTTTTAATGTTTTGAGGCTCCTCCAAGCTAATTTCCATGATGGCTATATTGATTTGTACTCCCACCAGTGTGAAAAGGGGTTGGACATTCCCCACATCCCCTCCATTTTTGTTGTCAGATTTCATGATGATAGCCTTTCTGATGGGGGTCAGTTGGTGTCTCAAAGTATTGTCGACCTTCACTCTTCTGAGGACTAGGAATGTTGAAGAGTTCATCAACAATGTATTGGTTATTGCTTTTCTTGTCTTGAAAACTGTTCATTTTGCTAGCCCATGTGCTTATTGCCCTTTATTGTTTCCATGGTTTTTAATCTTGGCAGCTTTGTTTTTGTAAATTCTAGATGTTAGCCCCTTGTATAAAGTATAGCTGGCAAATATGTTTTTTCTCATTCTATGGACTCTGTGATCTAAAGATGGTTTATTTGGCTGTAGAAACTTTTAATTTAATGTAGTTCTATTGAGTGATTTTTGAGGCTGCTCTCTGTGCTACTAGAATTATGTTCAGAAAGTTCTTGTTTATCAAATGTCTTGAGAATTATTTCCTAATTTTCCTTTAGAAGTTCCATCCTTTCTGGTTTTAAATTAAGGTCTTTGGTCTACTTTGAGCTTATTTTATTTTTTGAAAAATATGGACCTAATTTTATTCTTCTGCAGATGTATGCCCAGTTTTGACAGTACCATTTGTTGAATAGGCTATCCTTCTTTCTAGTGCATGGTTTTTGTTTTTGTTTTTTTGCCATGTTTGTTAAAACTTGGGTAGCCCTGGTTGTGTGAATCTATATCCAGGTGCTCTGCTTTGTTACGTTGGTCTGATTATCTGTTTTTATGCTGCTTCTAGGCTATCTGTGTCACTATAGCTCCATAATATTATTTGAAGGTGGGTATTGTATTCTTAATCTTAGGACTGTTTTGTCTATTCATTGTCTTTTGTGGTACCATATACAAATTAAAAAACTTTTTAAAAAATTAGATATTAGTTTCTGTAAAATAAAACAGAGCACCTCACAGTTTTTAGATTAGAAAAACACAATTTCCATTTGTAATTCTTTAATTACATGTCTATACCCAAATTAATTGTTTCCTGGCTAAAAGCTTAAAAACTTATACTTATCAGTCAGTGAATTACTTGTGGTTTTACACTTAAACACATCTTGCTACTGAGTAGGATATTTTTGAAACCTAATGTCTCTTGTTTTCTCTATTGACCAGCAAGTTGCTTACCTGCAACATGTGTTTTTTTCTGAAGTGATTCTCTCAGCAGTATGCAAAGGTCCCTGTTCTTTGTGAAAAAAGATTAAGATAAATGTGGAGAATTTTAAATGTTCATAAAATAAAACAGTACAGAAAATCTCCATTGGCATTTTGATCAATTTTAGCATTTGCCAAAATTTTACCCATTTGCAGTACATATCTAAACTTTACACATTATGTCATTTCACTTCTGAGTGCATCAGTAACCATTTCTAACAAAGTGAATCACCACACAAATATAATCTTGTTATAGGTCCTAATTGCTTGGTATTGCATGATTCCTACCTTATAGCAAGATTGATCCAGTTATCACTATGGGTAATTTTATTGTTACTTTAATCAGAACAAATAAGTTCAAAGTACTTTGGCTAGTACTATTTTGTATTTCAGCTTTGAGAAGTTCTTTCTTCCATCTTTCTTCTCATGTTTTGCCTTTTGTAGGTTATTAGTAGCAGGAGACAAGTTAGTTCTTATAGATCTTGCCCTCTGGATTTGTGGGCTTCTGATTTAACTTGCTTTTCTACTATGATCTTTTAGGAAATGGAAGATTCCTACAAGCTTGATAGGATTCTGACTCACTTATTTTGGCAAATAATATCTCATAACCAGGACTCTATGCTTCATGTTATATGGTAGCATATATCATAGCATGTCTGTTTGTTTTTTGCTTTGCTTTTCATTTTTAAGGATGATAAGTTTAGTGAGGTTTCAGATAGTTACAACTATGGAGTTTCTAAGCCATCAGATACAGTCCAGTACTCTCCGAAGAAATTTCTGAAGCTATACTTTAGAGTATGTTGGCAAAAAGAAACCTTGCAGAGTCTTCAGACTTTTCAGCACTGGTTAGGTTCCAGTGTTCCAATGAGGTGAAGTGTTCCTGTGTGTAACCTTCTTCACTGCATTGTTGTTTATTGAGTTACTATGGGTACACATCAGAAGCCCACTTTAAGCTGGAAGTAGTATAAGCCAAAGCCCTCAGTCTAATGTACCTTAAATGTTCTTAAAATACAATAGCCTATAGTGACAAAGCCTTTTTCATAATAAACTATTGAGTGTATCATATAAGTCACTGCCTATAATACTAAGAATAAAAAGCAGAACATAGAAGAATCCATCATTGACTTCTGCAGTTGAGACCCTCTGGGCCCAGCCAATGCTTTACACACCACACTCAGCAACTTCACAGTGTTGTACCTCTCTTGCTGGGTTGGGAAAAGATCAAAACGTAAGGTGTTCTGTTTTGTTGATTGTACACTGCTTTTGCTTAGCTGTAAAATCAAATCATCATAAGTCAGGAACCATCTGTCTACCCCAGCTTGAAAACATCCATTTACTTATATGATTGCTGTTGTTTCCCACTAGACTGTGATGTCGGGAGAAAACAGTTCGCTGGTTTCAAGACAGTAAAATCTAAATTCAATGCAGATGGAAGTTCTTCGAAGGCCACTGAGGGTAGCCCTCAGGACTTAAAGGAAAAGTTGAAGAACTTTTGGTTGTTCTAAGGATTGCAAGGTTTTCAAGTGAACTTGAAGATAGTAAACAATCTTTGTCTTTTCATGTTGCTACTGATTGACATCTTGTTTCTCTCAGATACTTTCCACGGTGGTGGTCACCACAAATGACAGCTCAGGAATGTATCATTTAGCAACAAAACTCTGATTGTCCTGACCAAAGGCATGTGCTCATTTCAAGGGAAGTTACTGTCTTTAAAGTTATTCCTTGGCCTCTTAAAGGCCAAGTTTTGTTCCTGTGTTTGGGGAGGTCGTGATGGGGTCCTACCTTTCTAGATGACTAGGATATGAATTCTCTGAAGAAGGGAAACTGCTTCCTGCCTCTATAAAATACTGTACCCGTTCAACGTTTATGTTGCCAATACCCAAGACAACATTTGTAGAAAGCAGATGCCTAACAAATACTGAGACCACATCAGTGTAATGAATTGCTTGCTTCCCATGATTCATTTGGTTTTTAGTAGGAATTTATTTTGACAAGAACATACTCCATAAAGTCATGCTGACTTTTACTGGCTGTGTGGGTTATCCAGACCTTGCAATGTTCTCCTTCTAATTGCTGTATTTTTACTTAAAAAACGAACAAAAAACCCCTGGCCATTATAAAATTTCTAAATAATAGTTAAGCCTTCAGAATAGCATAAGAATTTCTCCAGTAATAAAAACGGTGAAATGTTAGGACCTCCCAATGACAAGCCATCTCCATGTGTGTCCAGGTGCCGGGTCCTGCCCTCCTGACTACAGCCCTTGCCATCTTCTGTGTTTAAGTATAAGGTACAGTATGCATGAAGACCAAGCAAAGCAAATCTTTCAACTTATTCTCAAAGTGATGCTTTCCGATTAATAAATATTCATTATCCTGGATTAATAAGTTACCATTATGGTTTTTTGAACTAGCATATAATTGATCACAGACCAATATCCTATCTCCCCAATAATGGAGTCAGGCTAGCGCTCAGTTCCTCAAGTAAGGGCAGTTAATATACCAGCAGACTTACCCTAGTCACTGTGGGAATAATTCTTTCTCTGTCTTCTTGGACTCACACCCATGACAATCTGGAACTATGGGTTTTATTCTGTTGGAAGGTAGCAACTGTGCTTGTTAATATACCCTGAACTCTCTTGTTGCTATGGGTTTATTGAGATAACTTAAAACTGTGGTACTCTCTGGGCAGAACTAGAGCTTTCTCTCAATGGTAGAAACATGTCATTTTTCATTTCCTAAGTTCATCTATCTTAAACAAGGTGTGACTTTTTGTTATTTCTAAATATATGGATGATTTTTACAAAAGGTTTTGTCCCATCTGTATTGAACAATTGTTCTTTAGTTTTAAAATTCTATTTTTTATCCTTGTAATCCTCAGGAAAAACATATATGGAATTATCTTTTAAAACCTTAGTAAATACTTGAATATCTTTTGCCATTTTATTCTCTTAATCAGTTTTGATACATGTCATCAAAGAGAATTTCACATTTAAAGGGTAATGAGGCATTGGATTTATTGTACCCTTCTTCCTCATCATGGCAAATGCTCATCAAGTCGATAATGAAATCTGCGGCAGCATCATGGTGTTTGATGACTTTGGAGGCAGGAGAATTTGGAAGCCTACACTCAGTTCATTTAACTTGTGCCCAAGCCATCTGCTTATCTGAGTTACTCAGCCAGCCAGCCTGTTTCTTTCTCCTAGAGTCTACAGAGATGATTAACCTGGTTGAAGATTCCTGGCAGCCTTAATTCACTTCCTGAAACTCCCATATCCTCCAGAATTCTCTGGAGCTTGGCAGGATGTTTGGAAAGGCAAAGAGAGTCTTCTGGCTTAGAGGAGAGTAGACACAAATTTCTGCTGCTGAACACCATTGAGAAGCATAGGCTTAGGGTTCTAGGCTCATAAAGCATAAAGTCAAGTCACCATGGAAAATACGGAGGACATGGAAAGTGCATTCTGGTCTTGCCCCTCAAATTTCTTAAGCAATAATCCAGCTTTCCCATGTTTATAATCTGCTTACAGGCTTCATGTTATCCAAACCACTTTGAGAATAAGGCAGATGCTTCCCTCCATTCTGACTCTCATCAGTGGAAACTGGAGTGATCAGTTAGACTCTGTTAGACGGTGGAGTCAGGGTTTGGTGATACGCCCTGGGATATCGTTTTCTTAAGATGTATGCTATTGCCGGGGCGGCAGTGGCAATTCAATTAAACACTGAATCTTCTCTGAGTGGTTGCCGTGTTTCTGGTGCTGTATTTGCACTGGGAATATGTTCTCTCTTCTCTGCCACAGGTGTCCTTTCAACCACCCTTTAAACTTTGGACTATGCCACCACCAATGCCATTCCAGGTTCTCTGGTCAGAAGGGAGGATCAGAGTAAAAACTCATAGTAGTGATGGGGCCTGTGAATCAGAGAAAAAGCTGCTTTCTTACTGTCAAGAGCAGGCACACAAGAGTCTCTCCCACATGCATTTGTCATGTTGACACTGAGTACTCTACCATAGCACACTCACAGTAATTTCTGGAAACATTCTAAGCCCCGTGGCAATAACCTGTGGCCTTGTGTACAGGCCGACAACATTTCTGATGTGAGGCATTAAGGTTACTTCTTTATTGGCAACTGTGCAGAGAAGATTTGTCCCCTCCCTCCTCAGGAAAGTTCTAATGTAAATAGAGAAGGATGAGGAAAAGGGTGTCTGTCGTCTTTGTTTTTCTTTCTTGTTTAATTTTTAAGTTTAGAAGACAGGTCAGAAATTATGGCGTTCAATAACCACAACACAGAAGGTGGATTTAGGATAAAAGCCAAGACATGTATGTAGGATGAAAGCACAGTTTGGCTCATACGTACCAATTGGTTGCTTAAATGTCTTTTTTTCACACCATTTTTCAAGTTGACCTTTATTAAAATTGGGAAGTTAGTCATGCTTGCTATGACATCCTCCACCTTGCCCTTTTCCTACTGTGTCTCTTTCTCTTCCTGGTTGTTCTCCCAGGGGCTCAGACTCCTGCTCCCTTTGCCTGCTCCTTTTCACAAAGGCCTTAACCTCTCACTCGGCTCAATCCTGTGCCCAGTTCTAAAACCATCACTTCATTCTACCACTGCCTAGTAGCTAATGAGCAGCTAGACAGCTCGCATGGCTATTTCCCCTCGTGTGAAGGGATCCAGGATTTACTAGGCTTGAGACACTGAATGAGGACACAAATGGCCAAATATTGTCATTCTCTTCCCTTCTTATTCTACAATATTTGATCCCAAGTTTGAAAATCAGTCAAGGTCCATTTACTCTTTCCCTTTGCTTCCCCGAAGCATGGTCCTCTCCAATAGCATCAACACCACCATAGAGCTTATAAGAAATAGTCTGAGGCCTATCCCAGACCTCCTGAATTAAAACCTGTCTTTTACTAAAATCCCCAAGTCATTAATAGTCATACTAAAGTTCAAGGAATAGCATGGAAGCATGCCAACTTCCACCAAAAGTAGATGCTTTATTATCTCAGGTATAGAGCAAAAATGCAGGAAAAGAGACCTTGACTCAGGTAAGGATATGGGAAATTTATGGAAAACTGCTTCACAGAATTTTGTGCACATAAAAATCCTCTGGAGGGGTTACTAAACTGTGGGCGGTGGGGCCGTACCTTCAGAATTTCTGAGCTAGTAGGTCAGAGTGGAGTCTAAGAACGTTCATTTCTAAAAAAGCTCCCGAGTGATGCTGGTCCTGCTGCTGGGACTCTGGCACACACTTTGGTGAGCACAGGCACCGAGGGAGAGGGAGGAGTGTAAAGAAAGGAGTTGATGCATGTTCACTGATGTCCTTTATTGCTGGGAACTCTGCGAGACCCTTACACATTGGACGAGAGCATTCTTCTTGTTAGTAACACTGCTCATCATACAATGACTTTGTACTGGTCACATGGCTTCTCCAGAATGCCTTCTGCACCTGTCAAAATACAGGGTGGGCTTGGTACTGTCTGTCAGTGATGTGTGATTCTGTGCTTCTGCCTTTTTGGTGACTAATGGAGATCCAAATCAAATAATTCCTATTAGTGGATCTCAGAATCAGAGGACAGGAAGGAGCATGTTCCATGATGAAAGCTGGGAAATATTTGGAAATGAATTATTGATTATTTTCTCTTGTTGTGTCTGTGAAGTGGAGCTTCTGAAATTCTTCCTCTGCCTGCAAATTGGAGACCTTTACAATCCAGCTTTCCTTCAGTGTGACATGTCCCAGAAGTGAAGCAGAGAAGACTTTATGTGTTCAGAATCCAACCCCATGGTTTCTGTCTTCTGAATTTCTACGAAATGGAAGAGGCATGCAAATCCCAATGCCCACACAGCACAGGACAACTGTATTTATTTAGACTGTCCACTCAGGAGCTTGGTCTTTCTTTTGCTTATGTTTGGCAGCATGACAGCGTGAAAAACTTAACCTGTGTTCTAATGATATTCACTTGTGCCGTGTGAGCAAATGGATCAGGCATCAGAATGTATGATACCTGGTAGATTTTAAACACTGGTGTCAAGGCTCATACATGTTTAAATGCATTCACCATGTCAACCTGAATGTTACTAGCTCTGTTGTTAAGGAGATAGCCCTTCAAAGAAAGACCTGTAGGGTCAGGTTAAGCCTTCCAGAGCCAGTAGCCCAAGTGCATGGAGTGATGTCAGAATATACTGACAGGAGGGGAGGGCTCTGGGCATCTTGATCCAAATGAGGCTAAGATAGCAAACAAGGACAGTAATGGGAAATAGTGAGCAGGGAACAAATGAGAGTTGGGCCATTTCCTAGTTTGCAGGGATATAATGTAGCTTAGGTTTCTCAGAACTGCCCTCCTGGTATGAGTTGTTGGGATCATTTGGAGTCCTGGCCTCCAGCTGCTCTTCCCTGATAGAGATCTTTCCTTTCCTTCTGATTTGAGTTACTGAAAGCTGTGTCATAATTGTTTACCAGCTCAGCTTTACGAGCATGTGTTGCCTTGAGGATCAGAGGATAAGGTTTTCACTTGTTGGCCCACCTGACTGTTGGGTATATAAGCCTCCATGGTGCTATTGAATAAAGGGTTTCTTACCAGTGACTAGAGGTCCGTGTCTCTGTCTGTGCTGTCTTTGCGTGTTTAAACCTACAGCCCCTTTCCCGAAGCTTGCGAACTGTATGGTAGCGCAGACAGGCATTGTGCGCTGCAATGAGTGTCCTGTTTGGATCTTCTCTTTTTTTTCCTTCCCTTTTGATAAAATATTCAGTTTTGAAAGAGTTTCTTTGGAAGGCTTTGAAAAATTGAATCAAGATGCCCCTCCCCAAGGATCCTGGGAAATCATTTTAAAACATTTCAAAGCAGTGAGGTGATGATCTTCCTCAATATCTAGACTGGGCCGGCAGTTGCTACCTTCTGAGACCCAGCGGGGAACAGGAGCTGGGGATGAAATAAGTAGTCAGCATGTTCCCCTGAGCTCCCAGAACTAACACATTCCCTGCTTTCTACCCACACTTTACTTCTTAATTAAAAATAATGATCAGCCCCCTTACCTTTTTGGTATCAATATCTCTTAATCTAGAAGGACTTTTATCCTTTCATGGCCTTATCTACAAGATTTAGTTTCCTACTATCGTGTATCTAAGAGAATTCTGGTGGAAGCTGCTTTGCCCAACACTTGGCGGCTTTATGGAAATGATCATTCTGAATGTCCATCCTGAATAGGACCCAGGCTGATTAATTTGGCAAAAGGAAGAGATTTAGACTCTAGTACCTCCGGTGGTGTAAAGTCTGGAGGACAAAGGCTGTCCTAGTGGATCATAAAATTTCATAACTCAAGTTAGTATCATTGTGTTGTTCTTTACTGTTGAGAAGTAAGAGTTGTTTCCCCCAGAATTTGGAAGCTTTAGGCCATAGGACTTAGCTAGAGGAAGTGGCTCACTGTGGCTGTATCTTCTAAGGTTGACCTTGGTCTCTGAACCCTTCCTTCTGCCCTCTGCTTGCGCTCAGAGGTCAAGCACTTCCTATGTCGCGTGTTCCCTCAACCATGATGCTCATGATGTTCTGCTCAGTCCCCCTGGAGCCAAGCTGTAGCCTGCTCACTCAGGAACAATGATCCACAGTAACTCGTTCTGCTTTTAAGTTGCTGTTTTTCCCTATGGTGTTTTATTTTGTCGTTTTATCTGAGACGAGTCTAGTTTACTCTTAGTGCTGGCGTTTCAGCTGTGCAGCACCACACCCAGTCTACAAGGTCATGGAAGTTAAACCCAGGGCTTTGAGCCTGCTAGGACGGAGCTCTACCAACTGTGCTATATCCTAACGCTTCAGTATTTTGCTCACAGCTGCGTAAGTTAATGCAAAAGCTAGTTAATACACTGGGGATTTAAGGTGAGTTTGTGGTATGACATGCATCACCTGACTTTTGATCAACTGGATAAGTATGTTGAATATATGAAGTAGGAATACAAACAATGTCCATATATTTTTTGAAAGCTTGAAAGAAATGAAGTTAAATAGTATACTAACTTACGCATAAAAGGGAGAAAAGAGTCACCATTTCATAGTTTCCACAATTTTTTTTCTTTTCGATTTGAAGACAGGTTTTCGTTCTGCAGCCGGAGCTGCCCTGAAACTTGGGGTAGACTCAGGCTCTATAGTAACCCTGTGTTACCCTTCCAACTGCTGGAATTATGAGCATGAGTCACCACATCTGGCTCAATATTTTCTGATAATTTTGTTGGCCACATTGTAACATCTGTATTACATTTTTCAAGGTTTGTGGCAAGAACTGATATAGTAGTTTTGTGGCTAGAGATACTCTAATTGTTAGAGGTAGACACTCACCCAAAGCCCCAGCTCCAGTAGGTAACACTGTTGCTTGTAAGACCTTGAAAATGTGTTACAAAGTTTTGTAGCTTTGTTGGTGTCTCTTCCTGAAACAACTTCATACCACCCCGACAGTGGAATGATAGGATAGTAATGTAGCCATCGCAGTAAAACTGCTCTTGTTGCGATTCTGATGTGCCAGATATGACCACAGATTTGTTGTAAGGAAAGGAAAAGAGGTGTCAGGTTTCGGAGCACAGGTCTGAGTGCTTTGCTTTATAGACAAGTTGGCTGTGCTCATGAAGGATCAGAGTTGAGCTTTCAAAATCTGTATTGTTTTTTTTTAATCTCTAACTTTAAGTGCAGACACTGGCAATATATACCTTGTTTTTGAAGGTTCACACTCAGTCCTTTTGAAGGTATTCTGGACTTTGTCCTTCTGTATCCTGGTTTGTTTTTAACCTTCTCTATTGCTTCTGCTTTGCCCTTGTTGATGGGTGAACGAGTCTGAGTTTTGGACCATGTGTTTTCTACGTTCTTCACATGGATGTTGCCAATGTGTTCTCCTGGCTTCAGTCATCAGCCAGAATCTCTCTGCAGAGGGTCCCAAGGTCACTCATCCAACTAGGATCCACACAGATGATACAGGTTGAATGTGAAATATTCCCCAGAGGATCTTTGGACACTTGCTCTTCAGCTAGTGGACCAGCATCTTTGGAAAGCTGTGAAGCCTTCGGGAGGTGGAGACTTGCTGGCAGAAATGGATGATTTGGGAGGATCTTGAGGTTTTACAGCCCAGCCCCATTACCTGTCATCCTCTGCTTCCTGACGAAAGCAACAAAAGCAGTTGGCTTCCTGGTCCTGATGGCATCTCTTTCCCAACATGATGGATTGTATCTCCCTGGAACTGTAAACCAAAATTAACCATTCCTTCTTTACTGTCAGGTGTTTGGTTATGGCAATGAAAAAAATATGACAGGGATCTTAGTATAAGATTTTTCTCTAGCACGAGGCTCTGTTCCAAGCAAGGGGGAGTGACAGTGTCCCCATTGTCTAGATATGGAGTGTATTTCAACAGATTGAAAGTAGACTAGAGAACAATTAAGTCATATAATAAAGTGATCAGACTACTCTGAGGATAAGAGATAACAAGCACTATTTTTATAGGTCAGTCACTGAAATCTCTAAAGAAGCAATATTTGAGCTGAACGTATCAATTCTTCTATCTCATCTTCAAGCCATAATAGTTTGCCCCATCATGATCCATTCTATTTTTGAGGCATTTCTGAGGTTCTTACTTGATGTATTGCATTTTCCTGGTGCCTCAGAAGAAAATTATACTCACCAGGCAAACATAAATATGCAAACAGTATAGAGATTCAGGCAGAAACCACAGCGTGGGTGGTAAATCACCAACAACGGGGCTCTGCTTCAACTCCTAACTGTTCTCCAGCTGTTTTAGGGGTGTTATTCTACTTCTTCAGACAACACTGAGTTTTGTTCTCCAAGGAGACATAATTTGGGAAAAATTTTACAGAGAATTCACAAAGGTAATCTAGAGAGTCTCTAAACATTAACCACCTAACATCATTCGTTATTACTTTTACAAAACCATAATCCATTTGTGAAAATGTGGAGATCTACATGAGTATAATACTATTATACAACCTCAGCAGTGTGCTAGGACGTTAGTAGTATTCCCACCAGGGTTTCTTTCCCTAGTCCCAGATTCGATACCCCAGTGCCCACATTATGACTGGCCATCTTCTCAGACCTTGCTTCTCATCACCCGCTCCATTTTGAGAAGTACTGGTCATATGATTCCTTTATTTTTATTTTTATTGAGCTCTACATTTTCTCTGCTCTCCTTCCTGCCTCTCCCCTCCCCTTCAACCCTTTCCCAAGATTCCCACGCTCTCAATTTACTCCAAAGATCTTGTCCTTTTCTACTTCCCATGTAGATTAGATCTATGTAAGTCTCTCTTAGGGTCCTCATTGTTGTCTAGGTTCTCTGGGATTGTGATTTGTGGGCTGGTTTTCTTTTTTTTATGTTTAAAAACCACCTATGAGTAAGTAAATGTGATAATTGTCTTTCTGTATCTGGGTTACCTCATTCAAAATGATGTTTTCTAGCTCCATCCATTTGCCTGCATAATTCAAGATGTTGTTATTTTTTTCTGCTGTGTAATACTACATTGTGTAAATGTACCACATTTTCCTTATTATTCTTTGGTCGAAGGGCATTTAGGTTGTTTCTAGTTTCTGGCTATGACAAACAAAGCTGCTATGAACATAGCTGAGCACATGTCTTTGTGGCACGATTGAGCATCCTTTGGATATATACCGAAAAGTGGTATTACTGGGTCCTATATGTTTCATAGGCTTCCTTTACATCTGGATCTCCTGATTCCTTTCTTTTGTGGCTAGAGTGGAATGACAGCTTCTGTTAAGAAGGGATGTGAAGCGCTTTCCTCGTAGGATGTTGGGGATGTGCAGTGCTCACCGTCACCACTGGCAACATTAACCTTGATAGCCAGCTGGGGTGGAACAGACCATGTTCTCCACTGTAAAGGTGACTTCTTTACTTTTACCAAATCCAGGGTCACTAAGACTGATCCATATTCAATGAAGATGAGAAGATGGAGATGAGGGGGAAGGTTAGAAATACGTGTCCCTTAGGGGTATTTTCTGATATGTACTACTTTAAAGTGTCCTTTAGGAATCCTTTGCCTTTTTTTCTCCCCATTATTGTCATAGATTCGTATCACCATGCTCTTATCCATATTTTTATACCATGTTGTTGCTCTGTCATGGTTCCTCCTCATTGCTTCAGCCATAACTGTGGCCTCATGAATAGTTACTGTATGCTGTACTTAATGTGTTAGTGATCCTCTTTGTTGTTTCTACCACATATGGTTGTATCACTGTGAACTTTGTGTTTATTTGATATGGTGTTATTACTGTGTGTGACAGTGGCTTTGGCCACTGGGGACTCTCTCATGTTGATTTCTGTTATTCTCTGCTAGGTAGGCCCTAGTCCTTTTCATTTTTTGAATACTTGTTACTCCAGGCTCAAAATGGATTTCCAGTTTGAGACCCAGAATCAACCATTTCTCCAAAGATTTCTAGACATTTTGTTCAAAAATCTTACCTAAAAACCAAGCCCTGAAAACTACTTATGTAGCATCTGATTTTAGTTATAACATTATTGCCTGTCTAAACTTTTCTCTCTTTTTTTAAATTAATCTTTTGTTTTGGGGGTTTATAATATAGTTACCACATTTTTCCTTTCCCTGTATCCCTTTAAACTCTCCCTTGTACCTACCTTGCTCTCTCTCAAATTCATGAGCTCTTTTTACTTAATTATTTCTTAGCAGAACAAACACAAACAGACACACACTCACACTCCTAAATGCATAAGCATATTTAGTTCAATCCATATAATATTACTTGTAGGTAGACTTCCAGGGCTGACCATTTGTTGTTGTTTAACCAATTGGAGTGCTCCTCTCTGGGGAAGACGATTTTTCCCCACTCTCAGTGCTCCTCAGTTGCCTATAGTTCTTTATGCAGTGTTGAGTCCTCCTGGGTTTTCCCCTGTCACTTTGGTATGTCTATTGGTATTATCTTATTTGGTTCATGTTTATGGCCTCCCTAATTCTTTATATATATTTCTATCTTCTTCCTAAATGCCTAAAGGTGTAATTGACATCTTAAAGGGAATGAAACATTTAAAGATTAAAATAACCTCGTCTTCTAAAAATATTGTACCCATTTATGTGACTATCAGTGGCAAATCAGCAGTTAGTAGTTTTGAACTTAAGCCAAATACACTCCATTTCTCCACCCAATATGCATCTTGAGTCATCTTTGCTACCAGCACACTCACCATGCTATAGTCACCCACCACCTAGACCAATGCAATGAACTCATAATTAACTTCTTCTTTATCTACACACTATATTTGCAAGAGTGAAGTCAGAATAATGTCTTGACAATATGAATCAATGGGATCATGTTCTACTCTGGCACCCTAGCTCTAAGATCTTCCAAGCATGTTTGTACTTATGAGAAAATGTGAAATCTTAGATATATAGCCATGGAGTGTGTAGGACTTAGTTGTCATTGGTGGTTCTTCCCTCTGTTTCCCTCACTCAGCATGCTGTGCAAACACTGGTCTTCTTGTTCAATATCCTGTTCTGGGTCATTCTTCAGGACTTTCATGTGAATTTTTCCACTGCCTGGATGTGTGGGGAGAAGGGGAGAAAGAGTTTGACTCACTCTTTTGCCCAGGCTTGCTCCAAACTCACAGACAATCCTTGGACTCCAATTCCTTAGCATCCCCTTGCTCCAAATGCCCGGTGTAGAGGCATGAACTACATGCTCAGCACTGTTCTGGTGTCTGTTAGTTCTTGATTTAAGTATCAACTCCTTGAGTTCTCATGTAAGTTAATTTTATTTGAAATTGTCTCAGAGTTTCCTGTACATTATTTTAAAGATACTTCTTAAAGTTTCTAAGGCAAATTATGTAATTATTTCTGTGATGTCTACCTTTCCAAAAGATTTAAACTGATGGTAACAGGGGCAGTAATCAACTGGGTTAACCTCCTGGTGACTGGTACTTAGGAGAAATTGTCATTATTTGTTGAAAGAATATGTGAGTAGTTATCTTGAATTCACCGAGGAAAACTTATTACTGGAGAAAAACCAATATTTTTTGTTTTGTTTTCCCCTGTGGAGTTTTTTAAAATTGTTTTTAATGAGCTATATATTTTTCTCACTCCCCTCCCTTCTTCCCCTTCCCCCTTCTACCCTGTCCCATGTCCCCGTGCTCCCAATTTGCTCAGGAAAGCTTGTCTTTTTCTACTTCCCATGTAGATTAGCTCCATGTTTGTCTCTCTTAGGGTACTCATTGTTGTCTAGGGTCTCTGGGATTGAGCTATATATTTTTCTCTGCTCCCTTCCCTTACCCCCTCCTTCTACTCTGTCCCATGATCCCCACGCTCACAATTTGCTCAGGAGACCTTGCCTTTTTCTAATTCCCATGTAGATTAGATCCATGTATGTCTCTCTTAGGGTCCTCATTGTTGTCTAGGTTCTCTGGGGTTGTAAACTGTAGGCTGGTTTTTCTTTGCTTTATGTCTAAAAGTCGCTTATGAGTGAGTACATATTGTATTTGTTTTTCTGGGTCTGGGTTACCTCACTCAATATGATGAGAAAAATTTTAAGGTACAATAAAGCCCTAGTACTTAATGTTTAAAATATTATAGATGGATAAATTTGAGCTATGAAATGTTCTATCCATACTTCAATGAGAATATGTTTTTTTGGGAGGAAATCATGTTACAAATAAAGGTTGGGGCATATTTAATGCTTCTCACTTACATTGCCAATTCACTCTTTAGAAAGATGCTAATTTACACTTGGCAGTCTATGAGCATATTCATTTTGCCTCAGTGGCAGATTGTGTCTTGTGGGGGTAGCTAAAACAGTATTTTCCACTCCGTGTTGGCTCCATCAATGTAACCATAGCATTCCTGTCTTTGGTGGGTGGGGTGTATTGGAACCTGGATTGGTTTGTGAGTTAGTTCAGCTGACTTGATGACTCCTGAGCCCCATGTGTTACACTTCCCACCTGCCTCTTTTGGGACCTTCATCTTTGGAAGCCAGGGTCTTTATATAGCAAGAGAATTCCTGGCCTTTCACACCAGATAATATCCACAGCAAGTATATACCACTGGTTGTGAAAGTGAGGCCATCTCTGGGGCTTCCTGTCTCTGCCATGGAGGTATATTGAACTTCAGAGGCTCCAGAAACTACTGGGAAACAGGAACACATTTGAATCTTTTTCAGAATTCTGTATCTTTTTCAGAATTCTAGATCTTTAAAACCTGTGATCAGGTTTTGGGGTAATTTGTGATGAAGAGTAGGAATTGGAAAAATATCAGTAATGTTTCACTGCTTTTCTCAGAAGAAAATGTTTCTCTGATTTGAATTTTTGAATTTTTTTAAATGTGTGCATTAGTGAGCCACATATATCTTTTTACCACATCTTCAGCCAAGCTTTTTAGCACAACTCTTTATAACTCACCTTTCATAAGCATTCCTTATGTACCAAGGATACTTGTTTTTCATATGTTCCAAATATTTTCTTGTGATTTTTCACCATTTATGATGCTATTTGCTTGTATTTACAGAGAATTTGATTGTTTTAGTTTTGTTTTAAGTAATAGTTAGTGTTAGTTGCCAACTTGACAGAATCCAGAATAACCAGGGAAATTGGTTTCTGGGTATAGCAGGGCATTATATTGATTAAATTAACTGAGGTGGGAAGATACACCCACTGTGGGTGATGCATTCTCTGCCTGGGATCTGGGGCTATATGAGCGGGGAAAGGATCTAAGAAAGATCATGCATTCATCAGTCTGCCTTCTGAGTGTGGATGCAGTGTGACCAGCTGCTTCAAGCTTGGGCTGCCATGGACCCCATATCAGTCTTTTTTTTTTTTTTTGAACCCTGTCAATTATATTTTATTTTATTTTTTTTCCATACATTGTTTTGTTTTATTTTTTCCATTCAAGAACATAATTAAAGATAAAAAAAAATTTTTTTTCCTTTCTTCCCCTTCTCCCGGTCCCCTCCCACTACCCCCCACCCCTCCTCCCTCCCCCTTCTTCCTTGAAAGAGGGCATGGTGCCCTGCCCTGTTGGAAGTCCAAGGCCCACCCCCATC
>PVIU01028861.1:0-18364 GCA_004026605.1 Ondatra zibethicus
TCTCCCCAGTCCTTCCCTTCTCCCTTCTCCTTCCCCCTCTCCCTTTCCCCCAGCCTCATCACCATCCCTACCCCCACCACCGTGCTCCCAACTTTTGTCCTGCAATCTTCTTTGCTTCCAATTTCCAGGAGGATCTATATATGTTTTGACTATCCTGGGTTTTTTGTTTTTCCATATAAACTTAGTTATTGTTCTCTCAAGGTCTGTGAAGAATTTTGTTGGGATTTTGATGGGGATTGCATTGAATCTATAGATTGCCTTTGGTAGAATTGCCATTTTTACTACATTGATCCTACCAGTCCAGGAGCATGGGAGATCCTTCCATTTTCTGGTATCCTCTTCAATTTCTTTCTTCAAGGCCCTAAAGTTCTTGTCAAATAGATCTTTCACTTCCTTGGTTAGTGTTACCCCAAGATACTTTATGCTATTTGTGGCTATTGTGAAAGGTGATGTTTCTCTGATTTCCCTCTCTGTTTCTTTATCCTTTGTGTATAGGAGGGCTACTGATTTTTTGAGTTGATCTTGTATCCTGCCACATCACTGAAGGTATTTATCAGCTGTAGAAGTTCTTTGGTAGAGTTTTTGGGGTCACTTATGTACACTATCACATCATCTACAAATAATGAAAGTTTGACTTCTTCCTTTCCAATTCGAATCCCCATGATCTCCTTATTTTGTCTTATAGCTATTGCTAGAACTTCAAGCACTATATTAAAGAGGTATGGAGAGAGTGGACAGCCTTGTCTTGTTCCTGATTTTAGTGGAATCGCTTTGAGTTTCTCTCCATTTAATTTGATGTTATCTGTCGGCTTGCTGTATATTGCTTTTATTATATTTAGATATGATCCTTGTATTCCCTAATCTCTCCAAGACCTTTATCATAAAGGGTGTTGAATTTTGTCAAATGTTTTTTCAGCATCCGATGAAATGATCATATGTTTTTTTTTTCTTTCAGTTTATTTATATGATGGATTACAATGATAGATTTTCATAGGTTGAACCAGCCCTGCATCTCTGGGATGAAGCCTACTTGATCATAATGGATGATTCTTTTGATGTGTTCTTGGATTCAGTTTGCCAGTATTTTATTGAGAATTTTTGCATCGATATTCATGAGTGAGATTGGTCTGTAATTCTCTTTCATGGTTGCGTCTTTGTGTGGTTTTGGTATCAGGGTAACTGTTGCTTCATAAAAAGGGTTTGGCAATGACTCTTTTGTTTCTATTATGTGAAACACATTAAGGAGTATAGGTATTAGCTTGGAAGTTCTAGTAGAATTCTGCATTAAAACCATCTGCTCCTGGGCTCTTTTTGGTTGGGAGGTTTTTTATGACAGCTTCTATTTCCTCGCAACTTATAGGTCTATTTAAATTGTTTACCTGGTCTTGATTTAATTTTGGTATATGGTATTTATCGAAAAATCCATTTCCAATTTTGTGGCATACAGGCTTTTGTAGTAAGACCTGATTCTCTGAATTTCCTCAGTGTCTGTTGTTATGTCCCCCTTTTCATTCCTGATCTTGTTAATATGAGTGTTCTCTCTCTTCCTTTTGATTAGTTTGGATAAGGGTTTGTCGATCTTGTAGATTTTCTCAAGGAACCAGCTCTTTGTTTCATTGATTCTTTGGATTGTTTTCTGTGTCTCTATTTTGGTGATTTCAGCCCTCAGTTTGATTATTTCCAGTCTTATTCTCCTCCTGGGTGAGTCTGCTTCTTTTTTTTCTAGAGCTTTCAGGTGTGCTGTTAAGTCAGTAATGTGTGCTTTCTCCATTTTCTTTATGTGGGCACTAAGTGCTATGAACTTTCCTCTTAGCACTGCTTTCATAGTGTCCCATAGGTTGGGGTATGTTGTGTCTTTATTTTCTTTGAATTCAAGGAAGACTTTAATTTCTTTCTTTATATCTTCCTTGACCCAGGAGTGGTTCAGTAGTTGACTGTTCAGTTTCCATGAGTTTGTAGGCTTTCTGGGGCTGGAATTGTTGTTAAATTCTAACTTTACTCCATGGTGATCCAATAAGACACAGGTGGTTACTCCAAATTTTTTGTATATGTGGATGTTTGCTTTGTTACCGAGTATGTGATCAATTTTCGAGAAGGTTCCATGAGATGCTGAGAAGAAGGTATATTCTTTCCTGTTTGGGTGGAATGTTCTATAGATGTCTATTAGGTCCATTTGATTCATTACATCTGTTAGTTCTCTTATTTCTCTGTTAAGTTTCTGTCTGGTTGACCTGTCCATTGTTGAGAGAGGAGTGTTGAAATCTCCTACTATTAGTGTGTGGGGTTTGATGTGTGCTTTGAGTTCTAGTAATGTTTCTTTTATATATGTGGGTGCTTTTATATTAGGGGCATATATATATTCAGGATTGAGACTTCATCCTGATGAATTATTCCTGTTATGAGTATAAAGTGTCCATCTCCATCTCTTCTGATTGATTTTACTTTCAAGTCAATTTTGTTAGATATTAGTATAGCCACACCCGTTTGTTTCTTAGTTCTGTTTGATTAAAAAACCTTTTCTCAACCCTTTACTCTGAGGTAGTGTCTGTCTTTGTGGTTGAGGTGTGTTTCTTGTAAACAGCAGAATGCTTGATCCTGTTTTCCTATCCATTCTCTTAACCTGTGCCTTTTTATAGGTGAATCGAGTCCATTGATATTAAGTGATATTAATGACCTGTGGTTGTTATCTCTGGTTATTTTTTTTTGGTGGTAAAGTTTGTGTGTTTCCCTTCTTTCAATTGTGCTGGTAGAGGGTGTTAGATATCTGTGTTATTATGGGTGTTGTTGGCTTCCTTTAGTTGTGGTTTTCCTTCTAGTACTTTCTGTAAGGCTGAGTTTGTGGCTATGTAATGCTTAAATTTGTTTTTATCCTGGAATATCTTGTTTTCTCCATCAATGGTGTAAGAAAGCTTTGCTGGGTATAGTAGTCTGGGCTTGCATCCACAGTCTCTTAGGGTCTGCAGCAGATCTATCAAGACCTTCTGGCTTTCATGGTTTCCACAGAGAAGTCAGATGTAATTCTGATATGTTTACCTTTATATGTTACTTGACCTTTTTCCTTTGCAGCTCTTAATATTCTTTCTTTATTCTGTATGTTTTGTGTTTTGATTATTATATGGTGAGGGGATTTTTTTTTTATTCGGTCTATTTGGTGTTCTGTAAGTTTCTTGTACCTTCATAGGCATATCCATCTTTAGGTTGGGAAAGTTTTCTTCTATAATTTTGTTGAATATATTTTCTGGGCCTTTGAGCTGTGTTTCTTCTCCTTCTTCTACCCCTATTATTCTTAGGTTTGGTCTTTTCATGGTGTCCCAGATTTCCTGGATGTTTTGTGTTAAGGATTCGTTGGATTTGTTCTTTTCTTTGATGAATGAGTTTATTTTCTCTATCGTATCTTCAGCATCTGAGATTCTTTCTTTTATCTCTTGTATTCTGTTGGTTATACTTGTCTCTGTAGTTCCTGTTCGTTTACCCAGATTTTCCATATCCAGCCATCCCTCGGTTTGTGTTTTCTTCATTGTCTCCATTTCAGTTTTCAAGTCTTGAACTGTTTCCATTACCTTTTGATTGCTTTTTCTTGGTTTTCTAGGGTATCTTTGAGGGATTTATCATTTTTTCTAACTTTTTGTTAGTCTTCTCATCCATTTCTTAAAGGAGTTTTCACATCCTCTTTAATGGTCTCCATCACTTTCATAATGTTACATTTAAAGTCGATTTCTTCTACTTCTTCTGAATTAGGTTGTTTAAGTCTTCCTATTGCACATTCGCTGGATTCTGGTGTTATCATGTTGCTTTTCAGGTTGTTGGAGGAATTCTTGCATTGGCACCTGCCCATCTCTTCCTTTGATTGCGGTCAGGAGAGTCTCGGTGGCTTGGTTCAATTTTTGCAGTGTCTATCTGTGTACTTGGAGATTTTTCTTGTTCTGCCCTTTCTTAGTTCTCCTCAGCACTAGAGTTGGCTCTCAGATCCCCTCCTCCCTTCAGTAGGCTGTGTTGGTGGATTTAAGGACCCCCTCAGGATGGATTTCCTGGTACTGGATGAGGGCCACTTGCTGGCCAAGGACCTCGCAAATGGGTGGGCTTGCTGGGATGGAAGCCAGTAGCCAGGGAGAAGCCCCATTGAATGGCCAGAAAGTTTGTGGGGTTGAGGGTGCCTGTACTCTGTTCCCGGGGTTTCCAGCCAGCCGGGCGGGTACACACTTACCTGCCCCTATGGATCTCCTGGTCCAGGAGCAGGGCCCCTTGCTGGCCTGGTACCTTGCAGACAAAGGGGCAGGCTTGCTAGGTGAGGCTCGTGGAACAAGATACCCCTGCAGCCGTAGCACTCACCAATTTGTTCCCAGACCCTCAGCCCCGGAGCAGGCTGAGTTGGGGAATCCTATGACCCCGTAGATGGAAAGGGGTGCTTGGGGGTAAGCTGGGAAGGGATAAGTAGAGGAAGCCAGTAGCCTGGGAGAAGCCCCTCTGAATGGCCTGAAAGTTTAGGGAGTTGAGGGTGCCTGTACTCTGTTCCTGGGGCGTCAGGCCGGCCGGCCGAGCGGGTTCACACTTACCCGTCCAGATCTAATGTCCTTATTTTTAAATTGCATTTTGCTTACTTAATATGTGTGATGTGTGTGTATGTATGTGGGCACAGGCCCATCATGGACTGTGTATAACAATCAGAGGAAAGCTGCAGGACCTGATTTTCTTCTTCCTCCCTGTGGTTCCTCGGGACCAAGCTCAGGTTATGTCAGTCACAAGTGCTTTCACCATTTGAACCATCTTCCTGTCCCCAGAAAGAAAATATATAACTTCTACTGAATGAATACAGAACAAAAAAGATACAAAGATCTTGATCACCTAAACAGAAGATGAGAAAGCAAAACACACACACACATTATAAGTAAAATAGATTTAAAATACAAAATAATATAAAAAAAGACAAGGAAAACTGTGTCAGTAATCAAAACGTGTAAGCCATTGATGTTATTTCCTTTTTTTAAAGGCCAGCGATCCTTAGCTGATTTTAAAAACACCCATCCATATGTTATTCCCTAAATTACCCATCATGCAGTAAAATGGAGAAGAACATACCTTTCAGTGAATACCAACATTAAAACATGCACAGGACAGTGGGCAAACCACAAAATATAATTACTTTCTGAAGACTTTAAAAAATACATGAAAGTTTCAAAAACTGCTTAGTGCTGGTGAACATAACAATTTATAAAATAAGACCAAAAACCAAGTTCTTGAATGTGTTTTCCATCTATTCATACTGTGATTTCAAACTTAGTTATCTAGTTTAATGTATTCCATCCTTGCTATTCAATGTTAAGCAATATTTTAAGACTAGTACTTTATTTTTAAAGGTGATAATAAGAATGTTTTTAAAGGCAGTAATAAGAACTTACTTCTTCACAAAATGCTTATGCTTTTGGGGGAAATTATAGAGAGTCCTACCTGAACCTTCCTGTTTCGACACATTCTCCTCGGAACACACACTTCAGATTAAACTGTCACCCATTTAGTTATGCATATATAAGGAAACTATAGGAGAGTTCTCATCCCTTCAATTCTGAAACACATTTAAACTATTTTCGTGAATTTGTGTTATGTGCCTATCTGGTTTGGAGTCTTTCGTGTCTTTATCCAGGGGAAGATATTGAATTCAACAATAAGATGAAATTTCACTGACATATCAAATTTTATAATGTTTATATATAATTTGCCCCAGTTCTTAGTTCTTCTATCTAAAAGCAAAGCATTTGTGGTAACTTTTGGGTTTTTATCCTTTTCCTTATAACCTTAATATATATATTGTTACAAATATATATATGAAACAATAGTTGAAAACTGAGAAATCAGGACACACCCAAGTGTTTATGACATTCGAATAATGTTAAAGTACACGTGGGACTAACAAGACGATCTAGTGGGGAGAAGCATTTGCTGCTAAGCTGGATGGCCTAAGCTTGGTTCCCAAGACCTACATGGCAACAGAGGAGGACCAACTCTGGTAGGTTGTCCTGTGCCTTCCACATTCATACAGGTGCCCACAGACAAATAGATGCAATAAAACTTAAAAACAATCACTGGGCAGTGGTGGCGCACGCCTTTAATCCCAGCACTCGGGAGGCAGAGGCAGGTGGATCTCTGTGAGTTTGAAGCCAGCCTGGTTTAGAAGAGCTAGTTCCAGGACAGGCTCCAAAGCTACAGAGAAACCCTGTCTCGAAAAAAAATTAAGAACAAAAATTAAAAGTAATTTGACATACAAGACGAACTGTTGAGTGAGGGATCTTATTAATTTATTTCTATTTTATATGTGTCCTGTGATTGGGACTGTATGTGGTCCTTACTTGGGAATGCAAGTAAAAACTGTGTTTCCTTTTAGGGTTATCTGTAGAAAGACACTAGTGTGTTATTTAAAGTCTAAGGTTTCAGATCAAACATGTGTCTTATGTGTAGTGACTAACTGGACCAGAAGGCTAGCTTTCCCCCTTGATTGTGTGTCTCTATTAATCATGGCATCCTATCTCTTGAGAATAATGTTGAGCAAAAATTTTCTCTACAGCTTAACACAAAGCAAGAAAATGTTAATTTAATGCCATTCCCATAACACCTCAGGAAGAGAAAGCACAAGACCTTTTAACATCAAATGTGCTTCCCTGATGTCCATTTCTTGTTGACAGACATGGTTTAATCTTTGAGAGGCAGATGCAAATATCTTTTGGCTGGAAGCACAGACAGCAATTTTGTAGCAAGCACATCAAGAGGAAATTTGGAAGAGTTGCTACACTCTATTGCTCAGTTTTGAAATGCTTTTACAATATTGGACAAAAATCTGGCCTCATGCCGGCTCCACAAATTCCTCCTACGGGGCAGTAATCTCTTGAGAGAATTTTCATTATTGTCTTTACTGCTTAGATCAACACCAGTAGGCTGAGAGAAAATAGCCCTTCAAATCCATTTTTAATCTTTCAAACAGGCAAATTAGTTGTGAATTATTTATCAAGAACATCCAGGTGGATGCTAATAGTTGAATCAGCTTTCTGCTTTTTTGTGTGTGTTTTTGTCTCTTGAAAATACTCTCCTTACTCCTATTTCTTTTGTCAATTTTCAATTTGTTTTCTAAAAATAATTTGCCATGCTATCAGAGAGCTGAAATATGTTTGCTTTTTACCCAGTCATAACATAATTAAGAAGAATCAAACAGTACCTGAACCAACAAATGCTTAGGTTTTATAAAGAATGCAAAAGGGTGTCAGGAAAGGAAATTTTGAGGAAGAAAAGAAAAATAAAGAAAACTAAGATTATAGCAACTCTTTTATGTTAGGACTGTGCAGTACGCAAAGATCTAGTTCTATTACACCAAACAATAGATTTATTCTGAGGAAATAACTTGCTGATTAAAATACCTTGACTGGCTACTTGGTGAAATTGATGTGAACCCCCCTTCTCATTACTTATCTAAATCTGAGCCGACCAAATTGCTGCCTCTTGCCCTGCAGTTCACAGACACCTCTATGCTGTGTGAAGCCTGATTTCCACTTGGTTTTAGTGTAGATCCATGGTTCTCAGCCTTCCTAATGCTGCAGATCTCTAATACCTCGTGCTGTGCTGCCCTCCAGCCATAACATTACTTTTTTCTTTTGCTACTTTATAACTGTAATTTTGATAGTATCACAAATTGTAATGTAAGTATCTGTATGGAAGCTATCTGATATGAAACCCCCAAAGTAGGGGTCACCACACCATGAGAAACTGTATCAAAGGGTCACAGCTTTAGGAAGGTTGAGAGCCACTGATTTACAGCGTGAAGGGTATAGAGTCTTGAACAAAACTGTAGAATTAAGCAAAGCTGAGGCAGGTTTGAAAAGCCAACAGAAAGCATTCCAGTAGCTGTGAGAGGAAAAGTATGTATCCCCGTCAATATTACGATCCTGCTAAGCAACAGGTTTGTTGATACTTTATAATTAGACAGATGAAGGGGTACAATTTGACGTTTCAACTCTTATATACCATTTCTAATAGACAAATCAAAGCAGTTACTATGTATAATGCATCATGCATTCATCAATTCTTCATGACAAAAATGCTTCAAATCCTCTTTCACAGTTCTTTTGAAATTCTATTATTTATTATTTGAAATATTATTATTAGTTAGCAATAGTATATTATTGCTAACTAAAGTCAAGATTTGAAAGGGGCCATGGGAACGAGGTTTTTAGTTGTTGTTTGGTGTCAGGATGTAGCAGGCTGGTCTCAAGCTCTCTCTATAGCTAAGGATTACCTTGACCTTCTGATTCTTCTGCCTCCACCTCTAAATGGCTGGGATTACACAGGTGCCTGGTTTAATGCCACACAAGTCCTGGCCTTGCTGCATGCTAGTCAAGTCTACCAGCTCTGCGTCTATCCCAGAGCATCAGAACATGTCTCAACTCTGACTCTCACTTTGCACCCACACACTCCAACTAATTCTCCTTATAACCCAAAGGGTTGAGAGCCAATAATGTCTTATTAATGAAGAAACTAAAATGACAGGGCGAACATCTCCAACGTCCCACAGTGAACAAGGGGAACGGGAAGCATCTGTACAAAGATGTCCTGCTTCCCGAACACACATCGGAAGCACATGACCTTTGGTGTGTCTTTTACTCACTCTACTTAGTATTAGTAAAAATAGTCTTGTTAAGTGCTTCTGTGACCCTTTGTCCCAATGATAAGATTGCTTTGAAAGTGTCTTGTACAAAATTGCAGCAGAATTCTCTCTTGGCTTGCAGCTCTGATGGACGTAATAAACATGCTGACTGAGCTCACCCCTGCTTCTTTTTGCTGCGTCTGCTTTCTGCTCACATTGGTGTTAAAGTAATATTACTTCAGGTGGAGATGATGCCAAGAAGATGAAGACAGAGGGAAAAAAACAGGAGAGATAAGAGAATTGCAAAGATTCGATTAAGAAATATGATGTACCTTTAATCTACTAGAGGAAAACTTCATTCATCTAAAAATAGACAAAATAGAGTATGAGAGAGGAGAGGAGGAGGGTGGGAGTGCTTAAGACTTCTGCCTGCTGCACGCTTTCTGGTGTAAAGCACATTCCCTTGCCTGACAGTGCTGCGAAGGAAGGACGAGGGGGCCTTACACACCCAGAGCAGAGCAGTACAAGGGACCTTACACACTCAGAGCAGAGCAGTACAAGAGGACCTTACACACCTAGAGCAGAGCAGTACAAGGGGACCTTACACACCTAGAGCAGAGCAGTATGAGGGGCCTTACACACCCAGAACAGAGCAGTACAAGGGACCTTACACACTCAGAGCAGAGCAGTACAAGAGGACCTTACACACCCAGAGCAGAGCAGTACAAGGGGACCTTACACACTCAGAGCAGAGCAGTATGAGGGGCCTTACATACCTAGAGCAGAGCAGTACGAGGGGCCTTACACACCCAGAGCAGAGCAGTACAAGGGGTCCTTACACACTCAGAGCAGAGCAGTACGAGGGGCCTTACACACCCAGAGCAGAGCAGTACGAGGGGTCCTTACACACTCAGAGCAGAGCAGTACGAGGGGCCTTACACACCTAGAGCAGAGCAGTATGAGGGACCTTACACACCCAGAGCAGAGCAGTACGAGGGACCTTACACACCTAGAGCAGAGCAGTACGAGGGGCCTTACACACCCAGAGCAGAGCAGTACGAGGGGTCCTTACACACTCAGAGCAGAGCAGTACGAGGGGTCTTACACACCCAGAGCAGAGCAGTACGAGGGGCCTTACACACCCAGAGCAGAGGCGTCGACCCCAGTTCCTCTCCACTGCTGACTCATCCCACTGCTTTGCAGCTATGCGGTGCCACAGTAGACTCCAGTTCTAAAGATAGCTGGGCATCCTTTCCTTACAAACCATGACACCTCTGTGTACTGACTAGATAACCTGAGGCACAGTAGTTTCTCTGCAGCCTTAGCTCTTTGTAGAACAGGAATGACAACACACAGAGAAAAGTCAGGACTGACGGACTAATACTTCTCTGCATGTTGCAAAGGTTTGATAAAATGTAAACAAAGCGCTGCTTCATTATGGTTATAAATTCTTGCTACAGTAGGACCTGGAAACAAAGCAAAGAGGCCACCTTCACCAATTAGGGAAAACAGAAAAAGGAGGGGAGGCAAAATAGAAAAGAAGAAGTAAGCTTGTTCTCAGACTCCGGACATGAATGCTGGGCACTCCATAGAACAGGAAAAAAGCTGCTGGAAACAGCGAGTTACTGCATGCGCGGACTGAGGTCAGTCCTGCTGCATTTGGCAAAAGTAAACTGACTGCTCGTCATGACGCGGCAAACAATTGACTTGAAATGAAGAACAGAAGAAAATAGAAGGTTCATGCTAGTGGGGCAGAAAATTTCTTAAATAGGCATAAAATCAAACACTTTTTAAAAAATTGGTAAACTGGGTGGAAGAACAGAAGAGGTTAAGAGCACCCGCTGCTCTTAGAGAAGTTTCATCCCCCTCCCATCAGCCTCAGCTCTAGGGAACCCGAAGCCCTCTTCTGGCAAACGAGGGCAACACACACACAGAGACCTTTTAAAAACTGATAAATTGGACCTCATAAAATTAAAAACTTCTGATATTTTTTCTCTTTTTTATATTGTTTTTCCTTTTTTATTGCTTTATACATAATACCATTCAAAATTTCCACCTCCTCCCCTCCTCCCATTTCCCTCCAGCTTCCCCACTCTCCCTCCCCCTCCCCCTCCAGTCCTAAGAGAGGGCAGGGTACCCTGCCCTGTGGGAAGTCCAAGGCCCTCCCCCCCTCCATCCAGGCCTAGGAAGGTGTGCATTCAAACTGACTAGGATCCCAAAAAGCCAGTACATGCAGTAGAAACAAATCCCAGTGCCATTATCATTGGCTTCTCAGTCAGCCCCCATTGTCAACCTCATTCAGAGATTACGGTTTGATCATATGCTCATTCAGTCCTGGTCCAGCTGGATTTGGTGAGCTCCCATTAGATCAGGCACACTGTCTTAGTCGCAGTCCTGACTTCCTTGCTCATCTTCTCCCACCTTCTGCTCTTCGACTGGACCTTGGGAGCTCAGTCCATTGCTCTGATGTGAATGTGGGTCTCTGACTCTGTCTCCATCCATCGGACGAAATTTCTATGGTGATGATCAAGATATTCAGCAATGTGACTATGGGACAAGGCTAGTTCAGGCACCCTCTCCTCTGCTGCCTAAGTACCTAGCTGGGGACATCCCCGTGAACACCTGGGAACCCCTCTAGAGCCAAGTCTCTTGCCACCCCTAAAATGGCTCTGTTAATTAAGATATCTTCTTCCCTTCTCCCATATCCACCCTTCCTCGATCTCAACCATCCCACTCCAAGCTCTCCCCAATCCTCCCCTTCTCCCTTCTCCTTCCCCCCTCCACTTCCCCCTACCCCACCCTCACCCCCATGCTCCCAACTTTTACCTAGCAATCTTGTCTGCTTCCAATTTCCAGGAGGATCTTTATATGTTTTTCTTTGGGTTCACCTTGCTATTAGGCTTCTCTAGGATGGTGAACTATACGCTCGATGTCCTTTGTTTATGGCTAGAATCCACTAATGAGTGAGTACATACCATATTCATCTTTTTGGGTCTGGGTTGTCTCACTAAGGATAGTGTTTTCTATTTCCATCCATTTGCATGCAAAATTCAAGATGTCATTGTTTTTTACTGCTGAGTAGTATTCTAATGTGTAGATATTCCACACTTTCTTTATCCATTCTTCCATTGAGGGGCATCTAGGTTGTTTCCAGGTTCTGGCTATTACAAATAATGCTGCTATGAACATAGTTGCACAAATGCTTTTGTAGTATGATTGGGTGTCTCTTGGGTATATTCCCAAGAGTGGTATTGCTGGATCCTGAGGTAGGTTGACTCCCAGTTTCCTGAGAAACCACCACACTAATTTCCAAAGTGGTTGCACAAGTTTGCATTCCCACCAGCAATGGATGAGTGTTCCCCTTACTCCACATCCTCTCCAGCATAGATTATCATTGGTGTTTTTGATTTTAGCCATTCTGACAGGTGTAAGATGGTATCTCAAAGTTGTTTTGATTTGCATTTCCCTGATGCTAAGGAAGTTGAACATGACCTTAAGTATCTTTTGGCCATTTGAACTTCTTCTGTTGAGAATTCTTTGTTCAGTTCAGTACCCCATTTTTTAATTGGGTTATTTATAATTTTAATGTCTAGTTATCTCCAAAATATATAAAGAACTCAAGAAACTTCTGATGTTATTAAGAGAAAGAACTCAGTGAAAAATAGGACCAAAATTAATAGCACAAAGAAATTATACAAATGGCTATTGAACTCATGACATGTTCCACTTCATTAGTCACCAAAAACTACAACTAAGTGGCACCAAGACAAGCTACAGAGGAAAATGGTAGTGCAGTGGCTGTGAAGAAAAAGCTGGGCATAACAGGTACTGGCCAGGCCATTCTAGAACTCCAGCATGGCCATGGAGAAAGTAGAACAGCTGGGGAAACACTTTGCAAAGGGTTATATAATTAAGCAGATATTTAGCCACATAATTAAGAAAGACCATCCTTCTATGTTTTTCTAAGATAAGTAAATATTTTACTCACAAAATATATTCTTGAATATTCATGCAAGTATTGACTATCATACCATACTGAAAACAAAGAACATTAAAAACTTGGTGACCAGATGAACATTCATCCTTGGTCCCATATAATACCCTGTGTTTCCTACAGTATAGTACACCTTAAGAATGAAAACAATCAGGCTAAAGAGATGGCTCAGTGGTTAAGAGCTCTAGCTGCTTGTCCAGAGGTCCTGAGTTCAATTCCCAGCAACCAAACTACTTGTAATGAGATCTGATGCTCTCTTCTGGCCTGTAGGCATACATCCAGGCAGAACATTGTATACATCATAAATAAATAAATAAATCTATCTTTAAAAAGAATGAAAATAATCATTACTGTTATTGGCAATAATCTAGAAGAATTCCTTGGATGAACTTAGGCATTGACTATATGCAATACATTTATTCTATTTATATGAAACTCTAAAAATTGTAATAACTAATTTTTTATTGTAAATAGATTTTTTTTCACAATTAATCTGCAAACTAAAAACATCAATAGCTGCCTAGGATATATGCATGGGATTGTCTGAGTGAGATGGGGCTTAAGAAAGAATTTTAGAGTGAGAGATGTTTTTCTGGTTGGAGCTATTTGGATGGTTGTGTTTTTATTAGCTGGATTTATGCATTTGTCGATTTTTGTTTGCTTGTTTGTTTGTTTGTTTTCTAAGACAGTTTCTTTGTATGGCCCTGACTGTCCTGGAACTCACTATGTAGATAAGCCTGGCCTTGACCTCACTGTAAATTTTAAAAGGGTACATTATAATTATATGCGAATTATACCATAGTAAACTTAATTAAAAATAAAACACATACTCAACGCTTCATTGAGTCTTTCATCATTGTAGTTTTTTTTTTTTTGGTCTGTCTGTTTTTAAGACAGGGTCTCTCTGTGCAGCCTGGGTTGGCCTAGAACTTGCTCTGTAGACCAGGCTGGCTTCAACTTTTACAGAGATCCACCTGTCTCTTTGGGTACTGGGATTAAAGGCGTGTGCCACCACCTCCTGGTTTGTAGTGGTTGTTTTTTAATATTAAGCTACAAGCATATGTATAAACTTATTATAAAAATAGGCAATATCAATTAGCAGGAAAGAAAAAGATGATTAAACAAATATATAATTGCTTGAGAATTTAAAAGAATATCAAAGTTTAGCCTAGACAATGCCACATACCAAAATAAATTTCCAGAAAAGCAAAATTAAATGTACACATTTAGTTAATTTTAAAATTTTAATGGTGTGTTTGTGCATGCATGTGTGTATGTGATGCTTATATGTGAGGCTGCCTGTATCATGGCTCACTATGAGGGACAAAGGACAGCTTTCAGAAGTCAGTGACTTTCAGGAACTGATCTTAGGCCATCAGATGGCACAGCAAGTGTTTCTATCCCTTGAGCCATAGCATAACCTGAGTTTCTGAATATGGCATCAATTTTGATTTGTTGTATATGTTTTTAAATGAAATACCATTACATCACTGCCCCTACCCCCACACTTTCCTCCCTCTAGTCTCTTCCAGCTACCCTTATTGATGGGCTGTCTTAACACAACTTTTTCAAAGAATAGAAAGTGTTAATCAATATTTCTCTAATCTTTTCTTCTAAATGCAGGGGACTTTTAAGCTGGAAATTGATGGAAGAAGTCATAAACAAGAAGGTGACAGCATTTTCATCTTAAAACTGAAATCTGTATTTCAGAAATGCCATAAATCAAGTGTATGCAATATAATTAACTTGAAAAAGAATATGCAATATCCGATTTATGTGGTTATTAGTAACACAGAGAATTTAAACTGTAAACTATTCTTGGAAATAGATGAAACCCAAAGATGCCCTGCATAAGTGAGCAAACAGTATTGGCATGCAGAACAAACAAATGTATTTTTAAAAAGGTTGATTTCCTTAGCAAAATCAAACATGAACCAAAGCAAAGCATTTTGTCAGTTAAATTAGACCAAATACTTTAACTAGTATAATCACAACATCAAAGTTGCACTAAAATTAAAATTTTGCTGAGCATTGTGGCACAGCCTTTAATTTTTTTTCTTTTAATGAAATAAGTTGTTCTATTTAGCCCTGCATGTCCTGGAATTCAATATAGAGATCAGATTGGCCTCGAACTCACAAAGATCCTCCTGCCTCTGCTTCCCAAGTGTTTGGATTAAAGGAATGCACCACCTTGTCCTTTAATCTTTAATAACAAGATCTTCTCTCAAAAACATAGGGAAACCCTACTCGAAGAATTACAGACAACTAAGGAATGCTAAGAGCAGGAGAAATAGTCTTTGCCAGGAAACAGCACAATTCATCATTCAATAACAAATGGTTAGCCCTGAGAACACGTATTCAAGTAACATTCTATGGACGGGACAGGTTATACTTTAGAATACACATGCAAATACATGTATACATATAAGAACAATCAATGAAAAGGAATCTGGATGAGAGTAAGGAGGAATATATGAGAGGGTTTGGAGTAACGGAAGGGAAGGAGGAATGCTATAATTATATTGTAATCTCAAAAATAAAAGAAATAATAAAAAAGATCATATCGCTCCTATTTGTGTGTCAATTTACAGAGTTGTGCCAGAGAAGACCACTTAGATGTGGGCTTACGCCAATAGAAAGTCTTTATTTGCCTGCCAGCAACTACACTGGGTATTCAGAACCCAAGCACAGTCCCAAGCCTTTCTCAGGGTGAACTTTTAAGCACAAAAACCACATCTTGTCATTCCACACCTCAATTCGCAACACCAGCTAGCCAGAAGAAGAACACAGAAGCCAAACAGCAAGGTTAGTAAGTACTGTTCGGGCTTTCCCGACAATCATGGGTTTTGATGGGCTAGATCACTGTCTCCTTTTGGCAGGTGGTGCTGCCTGCATGCTGGGTTCCAAGGCCTGAATGATACTCCCATCATGGTGTCTGCTATGCTCAGTTCTCAGGGCCTGTTACACGTGACAAGTGTTTTGAGAGACAGGAAGAAATTGCCTGTCTTGGAAGGCAGAAACAGGAGGATTTCTGGGAGTTCAAGATGAGCCAGGGATACGTAATGAGAGTTTGTCTCTGGTAAACAAATAAATCTAAATTTTTATAGACCACGGGTGGTAGAATAAATTAATACAAACTAAAGAAATGGCACACCTGAATTGCTGCTATTTCTATTGATAGTGGCTTATTCAAATTAGAGAATATTATCTAGTCTTTCAAATAATTTTCATAAATATTTTCTATAATATATAATATTTTAGAACAAAATCATAACAGCAAATGCATAAAATATTATCTATTTTAAGGAAAGGGGAAAATGTAGAGCAAAACAGGCTGAAAGAAACATGCCAATATATGAAAATATGACAACTCTTGGCAGGGAGTCAGATAGGCTTATGGATTTTCTTTTGTTTTAGAATTTTTAAAGTTTCTATTCTGGGCATATAATCAGAAGATAAATTTAAACTTACTCTACATCCCTATTACACAGATCGAGTTAAGTTGGTGAAGACGGTTTTTTAAGTTGCCACGCTGAGGGGTGGGGAGATGTCACACCACCTGGTGTTCAGAGGCCATGGTTGCTAGCTTGTGCCTCTTGTGCCTATAAGGCACAGGGCAGGGTATCCCAAAGGACTGTAGGGCTGAAAAGGGCAGCAGGAGGAGTGGAGAATCCCTGAGACCGGCGGTTTCTCCAGGCGCTCTCAAAGTACACCTCTGTAAAGCAACAGATGAAATCATGCTGCAAGATCCAGGCTACCTGTGAATCTGTCATTCTCCAGCTTCTGCCTCTGTCGAGCTGGGATTATGGATGATGTCAATCATGGCAGCTTTACTTTCTGTTTCTCAGACCAGCTGAGCTACAGGACCTTGAGCAAATTGACAATAGTTAGCTGGGTGATGATTGGCTCGCAGGAGCAGCTCTGTCACCAGGAATCTACCTAATAAGACCCTCCCACGGACAGACTCTGCGAGGCTCTAGTTCCAAGAAAAGATTCCTTTTTAATTCCCCAATCCCATAAAATTTCATTATTGCCAAGAAGACTGACCCTAAATGGAAACAAAATTGGTGAGAATAAGAGAGTAACTGGGGGGCCACTTGAATTGAATGCCATGGGAAACAACGTGTTTGGAAACAAGTGAAGGATGAGGATGAAATTAGTTCTAGGGAACCACTGAAGAAGAGTTTTCTAGGTCCAAGAGCAACTGTGTCGTATACGTAAATGAATTTATGGTACAACTTATTAGCAATATTTCAGTCTTTTGTAATCTACGCAACAACTTTTCTTGACATTCCCCATTTAGACTTTAATTTCATTTGCTAAGCATGTGAGAGTATAAAATCCCCAGCACATTTCACTCTTTTAAGGAGTTAGGTATCTGTCATCTGTGCACGTAAATCCATGACCAGGCAAGCATTGTGTGACAGATCTATCAAATTATATACACATGAGTTATGAATGAGTTCACTTAATAGGTCACACTTTACACATGTCCTTGGGGCTGAGAAATTCTAGTGCAGTCACTGCCACAAAACTGCTTGTCATGTGAAACCCTCAACAGGAGAAGGAGTTATTTTATCATCCCTGCACTTTTTCTCCACCATTCAATGTAGCATTTAATTTGTATTTTAATAAATAAAGTTTGCCCGAAGTTCAGAAAGTAAAACAGCCATACTGGTCAGTCTTTCAGATCAGGCAGTGGTAACACACGTCTTTAATCCCAGCAGCCACACTAGTTTGCCATAGAAATCGGGTGGTAGTGGTGCACGCCTTTAATCCCAGCACTAGAGGGGAATATAAGGCAGGAGGAGACAGCTCTCAGACACAGTCTCATTCTCAAGTTCCTCGAGGCAGGATCACCATTTTGGACTGAGGTAGAGGTAAGAGGCAGTGGCTGGCTGTTTTGCTTTTCTGACCTTCAGGTTGAATCCCAATGTCTGTCTCTGGGTTTTTATTAATTGTGCTACAATCCAACAGTAAGCCCTTGCTGCAGTGGCTTCAAATTCTAGAGAAGAAAATGGATAAAAGTGACATTCTTATTCCACAGATACTTGCTTTTCTCTGATACTTAGAAAAACATATGCATACTGAAATATTGAGGCTATGCTAAGAAGTTGAACAAATAATTGAAGGACTTGAAGAGGATATAGAAACTAGAAAATACCCGTGTCTCTTTCTGTGACCAGTTACATGGAAATAAAATGCTTTAATATGGCTGTCTGGTCTACTAAAACTGGTCTACTGCCCACTGAAACATACCAGCTTTCTAAGACGGATTCCCAGTGTTCCTCAATGTATCATGGAATTATGTCTGATATACCCATCATAAATTGCAGACATCATGTCAAATGCATTTTATACATCTAACCTATCAAGTGTCAAATGGCTTGCCAACAGAGTTAGATGTAGAATTTCTGTTGTTAAAGGCATGACCACATGGGAAATTGGGAAGTACACCTGACCAATTCTCAGTGTCCCTAGAGACTATCTTCTTACACAGTGTTAAGCCAGAAAAAGTTCTAATTTAAAGCCTGAAGAGTAGTTTTTATTTTTTTTTTATTTTTTTTTCCATACATTGTTTTGTTTTATTTTTTCCATTCAAGAACATAATTAAAGATAAAAAAAAATTTTTTTTCCTTTCTTCCCCTTCTCCCGGTCCCCTCCCACTACCCCCCACCCCTCCTCCCTCCCCCTTCTTCCTTGAAAGAGGGCATGGTGCCCTGCCCTGTTGGAAGTCCAAGGCCCAC
>PVIU01028862.1:0-18364 GCA_004026605.1 Ondatra zibethicus
GAAGGAAGACAGGCAGACTACTGTTATATCAACTAGGATATAACATAGAAGCCTCCTCCTTGAGGACTAGCTCTCTCCATTGCAAAGGGTGTTATTCAAACTGCCAATGGAGAAAAACAACCAATAGTCTTATCCAGATGTAACACAACAATGGCTAGCATGAAAAGATATTCTAAGGGTGCAATAGTAGCACTTGTATCCTGGAGGTAATCAACAATCACTTGATTAGACTTGAGATCCACTTGTTAGGAGGGAAATCATGCTTGGCACTATAAAATTAGTCAACTGCTTGTGGCTGGTGAGGTCATGGGCCCTAGAGGAAGACCTACTACTGCCAGTTTCCTAAATCAGTATAATCTCTAGCTGCATTCTAAATACTTATCCTTCTATTCACCCTCTTCAAAGAAGCTTGTTTTTGAAGCAGATGAGGATCATTACAGAAAGACACAACTAGTCAAAATAGAGATATCAAGTGACTATGGGATGCCCATCCGAAATGAATATATTTACAACAAAACTCCTACAGTTAAAGCTCAGGGAACATTGTGGAAGAGGGAATGAGTATAAGAGAGAGAGGATAAAAACAGCTACAGTGTGATAGATTCCTCTGAAAAACAAACAAACAGACAAAAAAGAGGACAGTAAATGTGGAGAGTAAGGAGAAGGTGGATCTGGGAGGAGGTGGGGGATGGATATGATCAAGATCCACTGTATAAAATTCTCTAAGAATTAATAAAATATATTTTAAAGTATAATTCAGTTTATTACTAAGTATCTCATTATTTTTGATGTTATTCATGAAGAGTTGTTTTTCTTAATTTCCTTTTGGTTTATTCATTGTTAATATATAAAAATATAACTGACAGTCTACACTAGCCACTTTATTAGCATATATTATGCAAAATAATGGATTTCATTGACATTTCTGCACATGTAAGTATTGTAACTGGCTTTTGTGTGTTGATTTTGTATTTTTCCCTTTGTTGAATTCATTTATTAGAGCTAACTAATTTTTATTTTTGTTCTGGAATATTTAAATTTTTCTACATGGATTACTATGTCATCTGCAAAAACAGGTAGTTTTATTTCTTCCTTTCCATTTTTCATGTCTTTTTTTCTTACTTAGTGACTCTGGCTAAGGTGTCTAATAACAAACATATCTTGAGAAAAAAAGCACTGAATTTAATCAATGAGTGTATTTTTTTTCATTATGTTGGGGTAGTTTTCTTCTGTTTCTAGTTTGCTGAGGGTTTTTAGTCCCTAAGTCTACTAAATTTCATCAAATTATTTTTCTGTGAAATTCAAGATGATTATGTTTATCCCTTCATTTTAGCAAAGTGAAGTAGTGACTAAATTTCATACTCTTGCACTCCATAAATAAATCTTATCGAAGCATGGTTTATCAGCCTTTTAATATCTTATTGAGTTAGTTTTGCTAGTATTTTATTTATAATTTTTAGAAGAAAGTAGTTTATTTGGTTCATAAATTCAGGTTACAGTACATCAGTGAGAGTAAGTAAAGGTGGGAACTTGAAGCAACTAATTACATCCCTGTCAGAAACAGAGAGAACAAATGCATGCATGCTTCCTTTGCTCAGCTCACTTTCTCTACTTTTAGAAAGGTCAGGCTTCCTGCCTAGGGAATGGTGTCACTCACAGTGGGAGAATACTCCCACTTCAAGTATAATCAGATAATCCTACATAGACATACCCACAGGTCAACATGATCTGGACAATGCCTCATTGAAATTCTCTTCCCAGGTTATTCTAGATTATGTTGAAGGTTTTTGTGTCAACATTCAGAAAAGATATTGGCCTACAGTTTTCTCTCTGTGTAAGTAGCTTGTCTAGCTTTAATATCAAGTTAATTTTGGCCTCATAGAATGAGATAAGTGGTGTGGGACCATGTTCTGTATTCTGTCAATTATATTTTTAAATAAACACTGATTGGCCAGTAGCCAGGCAGGAAGTATAGGCAGGACAACCAGACAGGAAGTAGAGGCAGGGCAATGAGAACAGGAGAATTCTGGAAAGAAGGAAGCCCATTCCTCTGCAGTCGTTTCCCAGCCACAGAAGAAGTAAGATGTGACTGCCTTGCTGAAAAAGGTACTGAGCCGTGTGGCTAACATAGACAAGAATAATGGGTTAATATACATTATAAGAGTTAATAAGAAGCCTGAGCTAATGGGCCAATCAGTTTATAGTTAATGTAGACCTCTGTGTGATTTCTTTGGGACTTAACAACTGCAGGAACTGGGCAGGAAAGAAAACTCAGACAACAGGTAAGGACCATTTTATCCTCAAGAATTTCTTGGAAAAGGTAAAGAAGAGAGGTTATTTTTTGAAATAATAAAACTTTTAATAAAAAATTTTCCTGCCCTTTTTTGATTTTTATTGAGCTCTACATTTTTCTCTGCTCCGCTCCCTGCCTCTTCCCTCAACCCTCCCCCAAGGTCCCCCATGCTCCCAATTTACTCAGAGATCTTTTTCTACTTTCCATGTAGATTAGATTTATGTGTGTCTCTCTTAGGGTCCTTGTTGTTGTCTAAGATCTCTGGGATTGTGATTTGTAGGCTGGTTTTTTTTTTGCTTTATATTTAAAAACCACTTATGAGTGAGTACATGCAATAAATTGTCTTTCTGTGTCTGGGTTACCTCACTCAAAATGATGATTTCTAGCTCCATCCATTTGCCTGCAAAATTCAAGATGTCATTTTTTTTTCTGCTGTGTAGTACTCCATTGTGTAAATGTACCACATTTTTCTTATCCATTCTTTGGTCAAGGGGCATTAGGTCGTTTCCAGGTTCTGATTATGACAAACAATGCTGCTATGAACATAGTTAAGCACATGTCTTTTGGCACAATTGAGCATCCTTTGGATATATACCAAAAAGTGGTATTACTGGGTCTTGAGGAAGGCCGTTTCCTAATTTTCTGAGAAATCGCCACACTGACATCCAAAGGGGATGGACCAGCTTGCATTACCAGCAGCAATGCAGGAGTGTTCCTTTTACCCCACAACCTCTCCAGCATAAGTTGTCATCAATGTTTTTGATCTTGGCCATTCTTAGAGGTGTAAGATGGAATCTCAGAGTTGTTTTGATTTGCATTTCTCTGCTGGCTAAGGATGTTGAACATTTCCTTAAGTGTCTTTCAGCCATTTTAGATTCCTCTGTGGAGAGTTCTCTGTTTAGGTCTGTGCTCCATTTTTATTGGATTATTTGTTGTTTTGATGACCAATTTCTTGAGTTCTTTGTATATTTTGGAGATTAGACCTCTGTCTGATGTGGGGTTGGTGAAGATCTTTTCCCATTTAGTAGGCTGTCATTTTGTCTTGTTGACTGTGTGCTTTGCTTTACAGAAGCTTTTCAGTTTCAGGAGGTACCATTTATTAATTGTTTCTGTCAGTTATATTTAGGAAGTGGTCTCCTGTGCCAGTGCATTCAAGTATACTTCCCACTTTCTCTTCTATGAGGCTCAGTGTGGCTGGCTTTATGTTGAGGTCTTTGATCCATTTGGACTTGAGTTTTGTGCATGGTGATAAATTTTCTTGGAAAAGGTTAAGAAGAGAGTTTTTTTTTTTTTTTTTTTTTTTTTTTTATAAAGAAAGAGTTAACTAGTGAGGCCATCAGGTGCCGGGCTTTCTTTGTTAAGAGCCTGTTGATTACTGAGGCAGTGTCCTTACTACTTATGGTTCTATTTAGATTTTCTGTTTGTTCATGATTCAGTCATAACAGGTTTTCTAGGAATTTGTTCTTTTATAACATTTATCTAATTAGATGTTGTATTAGTGTTCTCTAAAGGAACAAAACTGTGTACTTCCCACTTTCTCTTCTATAAGGTTCAGTGTGACTGGCTTTATGTTGAGGTCTTTGATCCATTGGGACTTGAGTTTTGTGCATAGTGATAGATATAGGTCCATTTTCATTCTTCTACATATTGACATCCAGTTATGCCAGCACAATTTGTTAAATATGCTTTCTTTTTTCCATTTGATATTTTTTATTCAAAAATCAGGTGTTCGAAAGTGTGTGGATTAAAATCCGGGTCTTCCATTCGGTTCCATTGATTCTCCTGTCCTTATGCCAATACCAGGCTGTTTTCAGTACTGTAGCTCTGTAGTGGAGTTTGAAGTCAGGGATTGTGATGCATCTAGAAGTTCTTTTATTGTACAGGATTTTTTTGGCTATCCTGGAATTTTTGCTTTTCCATATGAAGTTGAGTACCATTCTTTCAAGATCTGTTAAGACATTTGCTGGGATTTTGATGGGAATTGCATTGAATCTGTAGATTACTTTTGGTAAGATTGCCATTTTTACTCTGTTAATTCTGCCTACCCAGGAGCATGGGAAATCTTTCCACCTTCTGGTGTCTTCTTCAGTTTCTTTCTTCAAAGATTTAAAATTCTTGTCATACAAGTCTTCCACTTGTTTGGTTAGAGTTACTCCAAGATATTGTGCTATTTGTGGCTATTGTGAAGGGTGTTGTTTCTCTGATTTCTTCCCTAGCCTTTTTATCATCTGTGTACAGGAGGGCTACTGATTTTTTTGAGTTAATCTTGTATCCTGCTACATTACTGAAAGTGTTTATGAGTTGTAGAAGTTCCTTGGTAAAATTTTTGGGATCCCTTATGTAAACTATCATATCATCAGCAAACAGTGAGAGTTTGATTTCTTTTCTGATTTGTATCCCCTTGATCTTCTTTTGGTGTCTTATTGCTCTTGCTAGGACCACAAGAACTATATTCTTCTGTTTCATCTATATTTGGTTGTTCAAGTCTTGTAGGATCTTTAGGTTTTACTGATGTTGTGTTGCTCTTTGTGGTGTTGAGTGTGTTCTTACCTTTTCTACTCATCTTTTTCTAATAGATGTGGTTGGGGCTGTCTGAGATTCTGTTGATTAATCTTCTAGGTGCCAGTGAATCCAAAGGTCAGATTGTTGTTCCTTGTGGTACTGTCAGTGCCACAGTTCTAGTTACCCTGTTGGTTACTCCGTGTTCCTGGAGATAGGTCAGCACTCTTGGGCTTTGCTCTGCTCCCTTGGAATTTGCTGTCTCAGGCCTGCTCTAGCCTAGGTTGTTGGCTCAGACCTGTTTCTGTAAATCCTGGTCTGGATCCCCTCCTGCAGAAGTCCCTGGCTTGGAGTTGGTCCTGCAAAGGTCTCTGGCTCCAGTCTATTGCCTTGGAGTTCCCAGGCTCAGGTGCTCCCAAACCCGCAGAGGACCTGGCTCAGGCTTACTCCCTCAGAGGTTCCAGACTCATGCTTGGACTTGCAGAGGTTCCAGGTTCCTGCCTATTCCCTTTGATGTCTCAGACCAACGCCTGGACCCATAGAGGTCCTGGCTCAGGCCTACTCCCTCTAGGTCCCAGATTCATGCCTGGCCCCACAGAGATTTCTGGTTGCTGCCTACTCCCTCAGAGGTCCCAGATTCACACCTAGACTGGCAGAGGTCCTGGCTCAGGCCTAGCTTCCTGGAGGTCCTAGACTCCCAGGGGTCCTGGCTTAGGTCTTCTCCCTTGAAGGTCCCAGATTCATGTCTGGATCCTCAGTGGTCTCTGGCTCTGGCTCACTCGCTCAGTGGTTACTCCCCTGTACCTGTCCCAGTGGAGTTCGCTGTCTCTGGTCTGCTCTGGACCACGTCGCTGGCTCAGTCCTGGTCCGCCAGTGTTCCAGGACTGTATTGGTTCCCGGTTCCCACTCCCATGGAGCATGCTCCCTCAGGCCCAGTCACCTAGGTAGTTGGTTCAGTCCCACTCCTGTGGAATTTGTTGTCTCAATCCTGCTCCAGCCCAAGGTGGAGTTTGTTGCCTCAGGCCTATGTTTCCATTTTTAGACAGGGTTTCTCTGTGTAGCCCTAGCTATCCTGGAACTCACTCTGTAGACCAGGCTGGTCTTGAACTCAGAGATCTGCCTGTCTCTGCCTTCCAAGTGCTGGGATTAAAGGCGTGTTCCACCACCAACCAGCCCACGCTAATCTTGAATTCATCATATACCAAAGATTCCTCTGAGCTTCTGATTCTCCTGCCTTCACCTCCCATTTGCTGAGAGTACAGGGATTGTACTACCCTGTATGGTTTATGCAGTGTTGGGGACTAAACCCAGGTTTTCATGCATGCTAAAGAAGCACATTACCATTTGAGTTTTAGTCCAAGAAACTTTTTTTGCAGTTCACTTTTCTTTAATGTAAACATTGACTAGAAAAGATACAAATTCAGTTCTACTTAAGTTTGAAACCAAACAAGGTCAAGGTCACTTCCCTGGCTTAACTGACCTTACTTGGAGGCATTTCCAAACCTCAATTCTTCCATTCTGTTCTGCTCTTTCCTATTTTACAGAAGGTGGTTGGTAAAAAGAATTTGGAAATATTAATATAAATTATTCATAATAAATTAATATAATTTAGCTTTTTCTTACATCAATCCTACCCCTAATTAGTTTTATTCTATGATTATATAGGTGCCTTTCTTGGACCTGTCAGAGAATTATTGTAGATAACCAGAGATGAGAAAAACACATTTTTGCAAATATGAACTAAAACTAATGAAAACATTATGACAATGTCCAATTATAAGTTGTCACCCTTTCAACGGAATGGTGTTTTGTTTTGTTATGATTTTGTCTTAACAATCAGTAACATATTAGGAAGGAACATATGCTTTCCTTTTTGCATTTGCCTATCCAATAGGGAGACTCCAGATTTGTGAGTCAATTGAGGGATTTTATTTTGACATCCATATTATTTAAATGATTTCAATAATTAAAGTTTTCCCCAAAACTTTAGACTCAACCAGAGACCCAGCCAGAGTGTAGGTCCAAGCTTCTCTATGATGACTGGACACCAGGATATTACAGGTTTCACCTGAGATTTTGGCTAGTCATTGGAAAATGCAATATAGTTTCTAGGAAATTTTACAATTTCACTACTGATGTCATTATGCTCCAGGCCAAGAAAACCTGCTATAGACCAATGCTCCCTACATGGGAGTTGGTGGGTCTGTCATTAGATATTTTATGAGTCTAAAGTTTTGAGAAAAGAATTCTTGGTGAATTGGTCCTTTTACCAATATACAATGTCCTTTTCTGTTTTCTCTTGTGAATTTGTGATTTAAAGACTGTATTTTTCTGATATCAGGATAGCTAACCCAGCTCTTTGCATGGCTATCTTGTCTTCAACCTCTTTCTCTTTCTGTCTTTTCATTCCTCTCTCTCATCCTCCCTCCATAGCTGTTGACTAGTTGCTGGCTTTTACAATACATCTTCAATTCAGTGCAATCTTATAAATTCCTTAAACTATGCTTGCAACTCTTTATTATAATTTTTTCTTTATGAACCTCAGGTTCAACAATTTTAAATGTCTTCAACATTGTGATTTCTCTCTGTTTGAATCTGCTGTTGAACATCTTTACTGACAATTTTTGATTAATTTTAGAATTTCTATGTGGTTCTATTTTCTAAATTCTATATGTTTGTTCACAATTGTATTTTGTTCATTGTATCATTGTTAATTTCTTGTAGTTCTTCAGCTTTGTTTTCTTTGAACTCATTGTGCATATTTAAGGCAATAATTTGAAAGTTAGGACAATCATTTGAAAGTGTGCTGAATTACTTTGCCATTGCTGTGACAAATCAATTTATAAAAGAAAATATTTAGGTGGGCTTTTATGTTTTCCGAGTGTTACTGTTCATGATGATGGAACAACTGTGTGGCTGCAGGAACAGCTGAGAGCTCACATCTGAATTTGCAAGCAGGAGGCAGAGAAAGCTCACTGGGGATATAGCATAGTATTTCAAAACTCCAAAGTTACTCCCCCTCATAACATACTTTCCCCAGCAAAGCCATATGTAATCTTCCCCAAACAGCCACCAAGTGTGTGGACCAAGTATTCAAGTGTCTAGTATTTCTGGGGAGCATCTCATTCAAACCATCATGGTGCTACAAAGGCACTATGTCTTCAGGACAGTGTTTTCCTCTTCTTTTCCTTTCTTTCCTTCATTTTTCTTTGCTCTCCCTTTTAAATACAGAGTCTCTGTATATAGCCCTGACTGGCCTCAAATTAAAAAATCCTCCTGCCTATGCCTCCTGAGTACCAATTCATTTTTCTTCCTTTGAAATGGGTATATCTTGTGCTTGTACATCTTGTGTCTGTCAAACATTGTATATTGAGAAAAGTAGCGATGTTTTTAGATTTTGTAAACTAGCTCTGTGCCTGAGTAGACCCTCATCATGCTAATTAGCAGTGTATGTTGTGAGTCAGTCCCCAAAGAGACTTGAAGTCTGTTATTTTCTGAGTATGTATGTTGCCTAGATTTGTGCATGTGTTTTTGAAATGCTCCCCTACACTTAGCTGATTTCAAAGATATTAATTTCCAGGAATCTTACTTTAGCCTCTTGGGGCTGTAGATTTTGTGTTCTATTACTCTACCTATAATCTTGCCTTAGGCATAAATGGACCCCCAGTCCCCCTGTACCTTTCATACGAAGTGCCTGACACTTTATGGCTCTTGTCAGGCTAAGAATTGAGTTGTACTAGTGTTCTCCATATGAGCTCTTCAGTGAAGCAGACCAGTCGTTCAGGCAGACTTCCAGACAGGTGAGCGTGCTATAACCAGGTCTGTCCTGTTCTCTCTGGGCTGCTGTTTTCTTCAGTTTGTCCTATGATATATCAGATAGGGGGCAGGGAAACAATCAGCTAAAGTGCCATGGAAATTCCTTCTGCTTTCAATTGGACATTTTAATTTGGGGTGGGGGGTATTGACTTTGTTGTTGTCAATCTTGGACTATTTTCCAAGGATTTTGGAAAGTCACTTTATTAATTTCTTGGATAAAAAATTTCCCCGTAGAGAAATGAGGTACTGTGCTTTCTATTGTTGTTTGGCTGCCATAACTATTGTTTTCTCTGTGTAATGTTTTGGTATCAAACTTGTAGTTGCTTCATAAAATAAATTATGAGGATTTTAATTCTATTTTAGGAAAATTATTATTACTTAAGAATTAGTTGATGTAGGTTAGTGGTAGTAGCATGCAAAGCCCTGGTTTCAACCACCAGGAGGTGGGGAGAGAGGGAGGGAGGCAAAGAAGTGAGAGGAAGGAAAGAGCTCTTTCTGACATGTGTAAAATATTCAGCTGTCAGAGGACCCACACTGTAAGCATTTTGTCAGGGGTAGGTTTATGCTTTCCTTACTTAATACTGTGCTTCTCGATAAGTTGTCATTTTAAATGTTATATATGATCTATTTATCCAAGAAGCTCCCCCTCTCAAAAAAAACTCCCCATTATTTTTTTAAAAAATATATTTTTAGGTCAGGTTGTGGTGGCTCATGTCTTGAATCCCAGCACTTGGGAGGGAGAGGCATGCAGATCTCTGTGAGTTAGAGGTCAGCCTGGTCTCAAAGTGAGTTCCAGGACAGCCAAAGCAACACAGAGAATCCCTGTCTTAAAAAACAAAAGCGCTCTCTCTCTCTCTCTCTCTCTCTCTGTGTGTGTGTGTGTGTGTGTGTGTGTATAAATTGAAATAGTTATAGCACTTTTCCTTCCCTTTCTTCACTCCAGCCCCTACTAGGATCTATGTCCTGCGGAGTGTGTTTTTGCTGTTTGTGTGTGTATGGTTTCAGGGCTGACCACTCTGCATTGGACAACCAATAGTGGGGCTCATCACTGGGAGAGGATAATTCTTTTCCAACCCATAGTTCTTCATCTAAGGGTGGGATCCAGCAAAAAAAAATTTCCCTTCCACATTAACACATCCACTGTTATTACCATTGTTCTAGAACTGTTTATGCCACAATTTTTAAGAGAGATTGTTTCACTTCCTGGTTTTCTGACTTTTACAATTTTTCCACCCCCTCTTCTGAGATATTCTCTGAGTCACGGATGCAGAGGCTGTGGTGTATTCATTAGACTGGGCTCCCCATGGTCTGTTGATCTCTGCATTGTTTCCAGTTGTGGTTTTCTGTGATGGGTTCCTTTTCCTCTAAAGATAGGGCATTTCATGAGGGTGGTACTTACACTTATCTATTGTTACATGAACAAGGTTTAGATTGTAGGAAGGGATTATTCTGACCTAGCAAAATGGTGGTAGTAGATTCTTTTCTTTTCTTTTCTTTTTGCTTTTGGACACAGGGTTTCTCTGTAACTTTGGAGCCTATCATGGAACTAGCTCTTGTAGACCAGGCTGGCCTTGAACTCACAGAGATCTGCCTGCCTCTGCCTCCTGAGTGCTGGGATTAAAAGTGCATGCCACCACCACCCAACATAGATTCTTTTCGAAGGTTCATGACCCCATTAGCTCTGAAAAGCTAGCTAGGTTTCTAGTACCAGGCATGATTTCTCCTTCCTGCCAAGTGGTAGGCCTTAAGTTCAATTAGACAGTTGTTGGTTGCCAGTGACATGTCAGTGCCAATTAATGAACTTTTATTCATATCTTGCCATGTAGGTTATTTTCGTGGTTCATAGGTGTTGCAGCTGGGTAGGACCATTTAATTGCTGCTCCCCCTTGGCAGCTTGCATAGTGTTATCTAGAACCGTGGAAACTACAGCACAGGAAAGAGGCTTTTAGGTCAGATCCAGTTTGAATCATTGAAGTTCTGTGTCCTAAGTGTGTGGTGTCTTTGGTAATAGGGACCCACCCTCAACTCCTGAGAAGTACTCAAGTGTCACATCTGTAATCTATATTATTTTGGGAGTCACTTAAACAACCTGACCAACCATTTGAAATGTTTCTCACGCCTTCTATTAGGGTTCTTGTTAGTCTATGCTTCTCGTGGGGAGCATTGTCAGTCCAAAGGGCTTAGCTTATATGTGTGTATATATAGATATATTATATTATATTACACAGATATGTATATCCAGCTTAATTCCCTACTATATTATAAATTTTACCCCTATACCCACCGCTCTTCAAAGGGCCACTCTTTACAGCAAATGGAGACCATCACAGAAAAAAATTCTTTAACCCTTTTACTGTGCTTTATTACTTCTGTAGTGATACAATATACTAAAATAGAAGAATAAAAAGCAATATCTTATCAGTGTTACTTTGCCCTTGGTGAAAGATTTAGTGAGCATTGATTTACAAAGTAAATCATTTTCAATACTTGGGGAAGTTTTGGGGGGTGTTTGTATACATGTGCACATTCATGTCGAGGCCATAGGTTGACCTCAAGTGTTGTCCATCTTGGTTTTGTGAGAATTGTATTTTTTGTTTTATTTTGTTTTGATATAAGATTTATCCCTGGCCTAGAGCTCAACAAATAGGTTCCCCTTGTTGGCCAGTGAGCCCCAGGAATCTATTAGTGTCAGCCTACCTAGTGTTGGAATCATCATTGCTTGTCACTATACTTGACATTATTTTTTATATGGGTCTGGGGATTCAACTCAATTCTTCATGATTTTATAGCAAAAACTTTAATAAGCTATACCTCTAGATAGGTATTGTGTTTATATATTTCATGCCATTAAAATTAATTTTATAACAAGGTCAACAGACATCTGGGAGACATCTCTGAGAATCCTTCATATTTTTCAGGACTTACAATATGCTGTGTGCTTCTTAGCAGTTTATACATAATAGTGCATTTCACTTTCAAAATGACTACATGAAATATTTTTATTTCCCTAAACTTTTCTGATGAAAAAAATGAAGCGAAGTTATGATAAACAACTCATTCTACATCCAGCTAGCAAAGAGTAGAACCAGACCTCGAATCTAGGCAGTCTGATTTAAATGTTTGTCACCTTGGCCACCATACCACTTTATACTTTGAAGAACCCCAAACTGGTCAGGTGTAAAGTAAAATAGAAAGCACTTTAAATTTGGAACATTTAAGTAAATTAAACTTTGATATTCTTAATAAAATTGCTATTAACAGTAACATGAAAAATAACACAATAGAAACATAACCAAAAGATAGAAATAGAAAATTCAGAACGATAACTAACACTAAGGGTGTTTGAAAAGTCCAGATGGAAACATATTATTTTATAAGATTTTTATATATTCATATAAAAGAATTTTAATTAGAGTTGCCCTACACAGTGGATAATGTTCCTTCCAGAAGCCATACGTTGCCATATAAAAAGCCTAGTGCCAGGTGAGTTATACCTCATTAGAGCTTTCGCTCAGGGGCGTCCTGAGACTCTATATCAATACAGGCTATTTCCATTGTTCTTGGGTGCCCACTAAAACTTGATAGTAAAACACCACTGATGAAGATACCACATAATTTGGTCACAGGACACAGAGAAATCAAAATGGCACTGATCAGGAAGCTTCCTTACTGTTGGCTAGCTTTCATAGTCCCAGAAGGTGCTGTAGGTTGCTGTGAGAAAAAAGGCATCAGCAGTTTTTGCCAGCTGTGAATGCTGTGAACCACAGTAATGATCAGCAAGGTAAGATATGCCCATGGGTGCAATAGTGAAACAAATTTTATGGGAGTGAGGGAGTTTCGATGAGAATGTCCTTCATAGACTAACTTGGTCCCAGATTGGTGGTGCTGTTTGGGTAAGTTTAGGAGGTGTGGCCTTGATGGAGGAAGTATGTTACTGGGGGTGAGCTTTGAGGTTTTAAAGCCTTGTGACATTCTGAGTTCTCTTGAGGAGTTACAGAGAGGAGTGGAGGATGAATATGCTCGAAATGCACGTAAAACAATATGATACTAAAAACCACATATAATAGATTTATAAATCAAAGAAATATTTTATATAAACATATACATGTACACAATGATACAGTTTTAGTGTTGTTCACTGATTTGTAAATGAAAAATAAGACATAAATAACCAAACACTCATCAATAATGGACAGATTAAATTACAGTCAAATAAAATGATGGCACATTATGCATAGGACTGTAGACGGAAGTTTCTGTCCTGCCCAGTCCCACAGTTGTTCAGTCTCAAACATACAGAGGCTTATACTAATTATAAACTGTTTGGACTATTGCTCAGGTTTACTACTAACTAACTCCTACAACTTAAATTCACCCATAATTCTTGTCTATGTTTAGCCACGTGGCTTGGTACCTTTTCTTAGTAAGGCATTTTCATCTTGCTCTGCATCTGGCTGATGACTGTGTCTCTGCCTTTAATCTTTGCAGAATTCTCCTAGTTTGGTTGACCCACCCATACTTCCTGCCTGGCTACTGGTCAATCAGCAGTTTATTAAATCAATACAAGTGACAAATATTTTACAGTTTACAAGAGTACTATCCCACAGCATAGGACCTCTCTAAAACTACACTTTAAAGGATCTACACTATACCATTAGTAGCAAATAGCAAAATGTATATATGACAGTATGCATATTAAGGTCATATGTAAAGCTTTCTCTATCTATCTCTCTGTTTCTAACGTTCAAAAACATATTGTAACTATAATGTGATTAGGAGTTCTGGCCGCAGAGCACATTGCCATGGTTTAATAATACTAGCCTTTCTAAGTATTATTTATCTTTCTTGTACATAAAATATAGTAAGGAGACCAACTTCATTTTGGGATTAATAGTTACCAGTGAAACAATATGAAAATGAGTAGCATAATATGTCACACAAAGTAGTTCTTTCACAAAGCTTAGATATTGGTATGAATACTGAATATAAATATAAATTTTTAGTATTGGAATAAGTAAACAAAGATTATCTTTCCTTTCTATCTCCATTCTCCTCATCTCCACTCTGCTCTTCTGTCTTTCATCTTATTCTATTTTTATACCTTCTATCCAAATTTTCATATAAAAAAACAGGAACAAAACATCCTCCTACCCTACCCGGCATTCAAGAATTCCATTATCAAATCCTTCTAATTCAATGACTGGATATCCTCTGAGTCCTGAACATGTGAAAACTTTATCCTCTGGCTTTTGTCTCATAAAAAATTCTCTAATAAAAATTCTTTTCTTCCTGTTTGAGGCGTAATACTTCTGTTCAAAAGTCTTTTCCTTTCCTACTTTAGGTCCCTAGTCACTGGCCCTTGATGAAACTCCTATAACTTTATCTTGGAATATTTGTTTCACTCTCAAGCCCTCCCAGGCTCCTTCCTTGTTTTCACTGAGAGTGTAACACCTGTACAAAGTACTATAGCAATAAGCACCATACTAATTCGGAATGTGAGTTATTTACTGAAGCTGATTTTCAACTCTGTATCATTCAGGTGGAATATGGAGCTTGTGGAAAGAAAAATAATTATCTTTTAGAGGAAGGAAAGTGTGAACCTCAATCGTCTACCATAGTCTTTTGCATTCAGCTTCATCAACTGTAAACCTCTAAGACAGGAGAAAACTCATAAACTAAACATTGCTCTTTTTTTCTCTTCTTGTTTCATAGGTATTGATGGCTTGGCTTTGGTAACAAAGATTACACCTTTAACCACAGAGTAATGGATAAAGAACATAGGTCTTTGCACCTTGGTCCTCTGGGCCTTCAGTGTCTACACACACACACACACATGATCTTACTATCACTAGGGTATATCCTCAAACTCTTTTTTACTGTCTATAGAATTTACTTACAGGCACAAAATAGGCATGCTCAATCATGCTCATCAGCCGTACAAGGTAATGCACTGATATGGTTGTCAGGAACCATGAACTCCAAGTCCAGCTCTTTTAATAATCAAGAATTTGATGAGAAGATTATCCATCACCTTTTAGCTCAGCTCTTGATTAGGGATAGATCATAAATTTATATATAATATGGAGAGAGAGAGAGGGATAAAGAGAGAGAGAGAGAGAGAGGGAGGGAGGGAGGGAGGGAGGGAGAAAATGGAGTTTTCAGCTATAAACAAGAATCAAATTATGGCATATGTAGAAAATGAATTTAACTACATATCATCATGTTAAATACCATAAGCCAAACTCAAAAGGGCACATCCTCACATTTTTATACTGCATGGTTCCTCTCATTTGACCATTGTTCTGGCTAATTTTTATGTCAAATTGACACAGGCTAGAGTCATCTGAGAGAAGGGGGGTCTCCACTAAGAAAATGCAATTATAATAATAGACTGTAGGCAAACCTGTAGGGCATTTTCTTAATTTGTGATTGATAGTCCCAGCCTATTGTGGTTGTTACCACTCATGGTCTGATGGTCGTGGGTTCTATAAGAAAGCAGTCTGGGTAAGACACGAGGAGCATGCCAACAATCAGCACTCCTCCATGGCCTCTGCATCAATGTCTGCATACAGGTTCCTGCTCTAAGTTCCTGCCTTGACTTCCCTCAGTGATTGACTTAGAACAAGAAGGTGAAATCAACCCTTTTCTCCCCAAGTTACTTTATGTCACAGTGTCCTATCACTGCAACTGAAACCCTAACTAATACAGACATCCTAGATTTTATACACCATATACTATATCATGTGATATGAAAGCTGAAGTCAAACTGAGGGATGGAATAGGATTGGCAAAAAGTAAGAAAAGGGTGTAGGGGAAAATACGGCCAAAGTAAAATATATTTGAATTAAAATGACACTATGAAACCATCAGTGTGTATAATGAATACATGCAAAAAAAAAAGAAAATATAAAAGACAATGGGACATTTGGAAAGAACAATATTTCTAGCTGGGTGTGCCTGCACATGCCAGTTATACAAACAACTGGGAAGCGAAGGAAGGAAGATAAGATGTTTGAGGTCATCCTGTTCAGTAAAGGACTCTGTGTCAAAACAAAACCAATGATCAAACCAAACAACCAATAAACACAAAGAACATGGATTCTGCTGCAGAGTAGAAACTGTTCCAGGAGAAAAACTGCTTTGGGGACCAGACAGTGGGACTGGGAAGATCCTCTTGGCCAGATGAGTGCAAGTTTGCCTTCACACACCAAAAGCTTGTTTGTAAGATTGCTGATAAAGTTTTGTTCGCCCCCAGGGACACACTGCCCATTGTCTCTGTGCGTGTGCAGATGCCTCTCCAACAGCAATCTTTTTTAGCTGTGTCTGTGAACCTCGTAAAATTGCTTTTCCTGGCTTTCTCTATTGTGCACTATCATTGGCCGCTGCTGCAGGAGGCAGCAAGAGTTTCCCCTAACAAACAGATCCGTGCTTTCTACAGAGACAGGCCTGGGTCATAAGCCCGACTCCCACACTCAGCCTCTCAGTAATGATGTGCGCGCACACCCTGTGACCCCACAGCAGATGCTGCTCTCAATTGCAATTTCCTGGTGGATGTGCAGATCTAAAATGGAATTGCAGTTCCTCTAGGTGACAGAGGAGGGGCTTGTGTTCTTCCACCAAGTTCTCCCCTTGTCTGCTTGCAAGCTGTTGGGCACCCTGCAGAACAGAGGACCTTCCATGAGTCTCATTCTGGGAGCTGACAGAGCACATACCTGTGGATCTCTGGGACACGTTCCTCCATGAATCAAACCCCAGAGACCAGTTAGGTGGCAAAAGTCAAACCTGTATCAGGAACTGTCCTTCCTAGAGGCATATAGTGCACTAGATCACACTGAGGGTTTCAGGAGAAGGCAATGTCCCCAAGCCCTGTGTGATGGACAGCTGAAGGCACTCGGGAAAAGGGCAGGCTGCCACAGCCCTCCTGCTGGAACATGGAGGCCTGATTGAGACACGTGAATTTGAATCTTAAAAGACTAGTGGGCCATCTCCCCACAAGCCCACATGAAAATATATGTACAAAGGAGCCTGCACTGATGCTGTCAATGCCTTCCCCTGTGTAGATTAGAAGGGAAGAGTATGTGCTCTCATTGGGCATGGAAGTTCTTCCCATGAGTCAGGATGCAACTGTGTTTCTTGTAGGTAGTGAAGATCAAGGCTACACAGCTGTGCACAAGGGGACCAGAGGAGGTCAGCTCCAGTCACCGGTCTAGGCAACTATTGGGCAAGCACACACACAGGTGGGGTGTTATCCTCCTTCAACTGATACCTTTGGTACTCACCTGAGGGTACCTCTTGGATGTGTGTGACCACATGGCTGTGCTCTCGCTATATCATCTCACGGGGAAGGCAATACTGTATGTCCCCACCATACCCCCTCTCTTTCTATTTGTGGGTGTGTAGAGTGTGAGTGTGTGTGTGTGTATGATCTCTGGTGTCTTCCACAGTCACTTTCTCCATTGTTGTTCGAGACTGGGTCTCTCACCGAACAGACAGCTGGCCAGCAAGCCCCAGGGATTCTCTTGACCCTGCTTCCCCAGTACAGAGTCAAAGATGCCTTCAGCAGGTCCAGCTTTTATTTGGGTGCTGGAGACTGAATTCAAGTCCTCAATCTTGTGCAGTAAGCACTTTACCAGCTGAGCTATGTCTCAAGAATCTGTCTGGCATTTGTTAGACCAACACACAGTGGTGGAAAAGGTTCATCTTCCTGTCAGTCCTCTGTCTCCCTTCGACTCTTTCTGCTTCTCCACAACTGCTTCTTCTTCTTTTCCTCTTTCCTCTCTGGTCCATCTACCCTCTCCTCCTTTCCCCTTCCCTCTCTCCTTTATCTTCACTTCCCATTTCACTTTTCACCCTCTCTCCAGCCCAAACCTCCTCCAGGTGTCTACTTAGGATTCTGCTCTACCAACCACCTCAGTGCTCTTCTTGGCCTGGCACGGTGGAGGCTTCCTGACTCACGTCTGCTTTTTGCTAAAACATTTACTTGGTCCACTCAGAAAGTCTTCTCACCCTGACCCAGCTCCCAAGTGCTGTTGGGAGCAGCCCACTTGTGCCTCCCAGCCACCTGGCTAGCTTACACCCGAAATAACCACACAGAAACTGTATTAATTAAAACACTGCTTGGCCCATTAGCTCTAGCCTCTTATTGGCTAACTCTCACATATTGATTTAACCCATTTGTATTAATCTGTATATCACCACATGGCAGTGGTTTGCCGGGAAAGATTCTAACCAATATCAGTCTCAGACGAAGGGTCCATGGCTTCTCCCACTCTGCCCTTCTTCCTCCCAGCATTCAGTTCTGTTTTCCCCGCCTACCTAAGTTCTGCCCTATCAAAAGGCCAAGGCAGTTTGTTTATTCATTAACCAATGAAAGCAACACACAAACAGAAGGAACTCCTACACTACCCAAAAGTCCAGCAACTCCAAACATTCCAAGATCAGTATTAAAGTAATCCTGCAAACTTCCCTGCCCCTTCTACAACCAGCCGTTGAGTTACAGAGTCCCCCTAATTCTTCCTATTGGTTTTAAGTCATTCTATGCTGCCTTTGAGCACAGCCACCATTCTCTCCAGGTATCTTTTCAGAGCCTCCCAGATTAGGATGTGGTGGCTCATACCTGTAATTCTAGAACTTGAGAAGTGGACAACGGAGGATCAGGACTTCAAAGTCATCCCTGGCTACACAGTGAATTAAGGGTCAGCTTGGATAACATGAGTCCCTGTCTCAAAATTAAAATTAAAATAGGGTTTAATGGAG
>PVIU01028863.1:0-18351 GCA_004026605.1 Ondatra zibethicus
GGCCCTCTGGTTTTTACAATGGTCCAGGATCACAACCCAATTCACCTGCTCTCCTAGTCTGCCTGCCTCTTTAACTGACTGTTAAGATTCTTGTTGTAATCTCATTTTCTGCATGCTTTTGCCAGCACCCATGCTGCTAGAGAAACTTGAGGTGCAAGCCGCCAGGCTTGGTCTTGGGCGTGGGGGCTAGGGGGAGTTTCACTACCAGCCTCCAAGCAAGAGGGAGTGTTAAGTTTCCTTACATACGAGGGCTCGAGATCTCCAGTTGGGAAACTGCCTCCACAGTAGGCAGTAGGAGATTTACACTTGCTGCTTGAGTCTGTTTCCCAAGACTTCCCTCTTTAGATCATCTTGAGCTAAATTACCTAGACAAGGGGTCAACCACATCTTTACTAAACTTATTAGCTCAGATCTCCATGACAAGTGTCCAATCTGACGAAATCCCCATCCTGGCTATTAGTCAATCCTGCATCTTACTTCTTTCCTGTGGCCTGGCCTGAGGAACCCTCCTCCAGCCCCTCCTAATCTGAAGCGTAGCTTCCTTCACTCAAAGGCTGCACTCCCTGTGTTCATTTCCTCACAAACTGGAATGTGTTCTGTGCCTATGTGGTCAATATCCCCACCCTGCCCTCCTTCCTCTCTTAGTACTAAGACAACGTTCTGGAAGGCTCATTCCTAATTGTAGACCAAACCTTTACCCAGCATTAGAATTAAAAGAATAGACCTCAGAGGCCTCCACCTGCTCCCTGCTTGCCAAACCGCCACTGGTAAGCTGTACTTGAAAGGTCGGTGCTCGCGCTCTGGAGCCTATCCCAGGCTTCCCTGTGAGCCAGCCTTTAAACGTGAAGTGTTGCCTGTCTTGCTAATGGTTTAACTTTTTCCTGAGCAATACTTCTTTCTCTCTGTGGCTATGAGAGTTTGTGATCCATTTGGCATCGCCTGCGCTTTCCTGGGCTTTGACTTTATGCCAGCCAATATCACTAAGTCCTTACAGAATCAGGCACCCCAAGGGACTCCAGGGTCTCCTTTGCCACCTTCTTAACCATCCTCCTCTTTATTTTGGTACTGGGAACCACGCTCCTTTTGATGTACTGCTAACAGCTTTTGGTCGTTCATTGCATTAAGTTTACAGAGTCAGTGTTACATTTGTTTCTTTTTTCCTTTGTTGCAAGTTTGGCTCCACCAGCCGGAAACTGTTAATGACAGAGGTTAGGAGCACATTCCTTCTCTGCGCCCACTGGCCCTGGGGTGTGATGGATACAAAATGGGAGCCACAAACATCTACCCAAAGAATGCCCACGGGGTGGCTATTGGCAAAATGGAATACATTTATAGTTGATGGGTTAACAAAATGATATTTTGGAGTAATGTCCCTTGGCCCCAGTATAAGCGAGGGATCAAAGACAATGAGCCTTGAATGGGACATTACTCCAACATATTGAAGAGAACCACAATATATTCAGGCTTTTATGCCTTTTTTTTCAACAACTAGAATGAAAGAAAAGTTATGTTTGTGTGGTTACTCCCTCTGAGGCCAAGCCTGCAGAATGAAGTATTTCAGATGGTCCTTTGAGCACTTATGCCTATGTACTGATGGCACCGTCTATTTCCCGTGGTGTCTGCCCCTTGGAGTTCTTCTCCCCCCAGCCCTCACCTACACCTCCCGACTCATCCCTGTAGGCCTCATCCCAGGAAGTTAAACAACAGCAGAGGCTGGACTGCTCCCAACAGGAGAGGTGACAGAGGCCAAAGAAATCAGCCACGTGTAGGCATCCTTGTTGCTCACTGACCTGGCGTGACAAAGAGCTGGATGTTTTTCAGGAAGCCCTGATAGACTCAGAGATGAATTCCCAAAGCTGAGCTAACCCTCTTTCTTTCTAACCTTGGAGCGTAATAGCAGTATTGATTCATCGCTGTTTCCACGGCTGAGGAAAAAAATGGGGAGTCTTCTTTAAAAGACTAGAGAGGTAGCGGGTGCTCAACAGACCTGAGTGACCCTGTGTGCAACTCTGACAGAGAGACACACAAGCAAAAGATGCTCCATTTGATGACATACGTGGCAATGGGAATGAGAAGATGCCTGGTTAAGTTCGTAAACTATGACAAATTAAGGAAGTAAATCAGGAAGAGAGATGGATCTGGCTATGCTACTAAATCCGCTGTCACAGGCTTTCCCACACAAAGCTCAAATCAGTGGAAGGGAGGATCTTGCCCCACCGCACATTTTAATACCCAGGCAGCTCCCAGCATTTGAAAGGAATTGTAAGATGACTGCTGACTTGTGAGCATGCATGGGGAAAAAACACATGGGAGCAGGGAAGGTTTGAGGCCCTGGAAATGTTAAAGAGGCTGATCATGCGGGGTTGGATGTCAGGAGAGCCAGCGGAGAGAGACGAATGCTGGTGACCAACTGGCTCCCAATATACACTAGCACAGCAAACACTCCCCTTCCACAAGAGGACTTGGGGCACAGGGAGGGATGCTCAGGTCAAGACAAGACAGAAATCCCACAGAGCAAGCACTGAACCCAGTAGCCTGGTGACAGATATCAGGGGCTGTTGGCAGCATCACCTGGGTTCCAACAGGTGTGAGTAGTCCTGCCCCTGCAGCTTTATTGCCTTGGGCCTCTACCTCATTGTTTATGTCCTTGCTCAGCTACTGTCCTGTATGTCCAACATCCTGAGGTCTCCATTGCAACTTTAGCTTTACCTTCGCAGCTTCACACAACAGTCTCTAAGGACCCCCCGGAAGGGAGTGTAGCTAGCCCTGCTACGGGTCACCTGGCCTGGGAGCTTGCTGGAGCCTTGGTGAAAGCCCCTTCTATGCTCCTGCTCTTATATTTGCGCATCTGCAAAAGCAGCAGATGGGAGCGACACTGAGTTTGACTGTCACTTTAGATGCAGCCTGGCCTGGGATCATGGCTACAGCAGCCTCTGTATGTCCCGGTGGTTGAATCTGGAAGAGGCTTTCTCTGGGCATTCACTTCCCAGCAAGACCCCCCTGAGTCTTTCCAGCCACTTTCCCTTCAGATGAATGTTTTGATTTGTGTAATGACTTTTTTGGTTTTACACTGTGCCCTGGAAGTGTCTAACCTGCTGTCCTGATCCAGGGTGTGAGGTTTCCTCTTAATTCCACTAACATCTTTAACAATGACAGCCGCTTTGCCCAAACCTGTTCTGTCTCCAACATTAAGCTGCTTCAAGCATTTTCCTTGCCAAACCCCACGTTTTTCACATCTTTCTGGTCCACCATTGTTTTCTCAAACTGTAAATCTAGATCAATAAAGAAAACAATAACCCAGCACAGCCTGTGCACCAGGCTGCTTCAGTACCATCCCCCCAACAACCTAGTCATTCCTTTGTGTGTGGGGGGGCGGGGGGTTGTTGTTCCTTTATTCTTTTTCTTTATAATTTATCTTTATTCAAATAAATGAAGTGGCCAATCTTTTTATTATTTATTTTATTTTTAAAAGTAACTTATTTAACTTTTTTTTTTTTAATGTGCATTGGTGTGAAGGTGTCAGATCCCCTGGAACTGGAGTTATAGACAGTTGTGAGCTGCCATGTGGATGATGAGAATTGAACCCAGGTCCTCTGGAAGAGCAGCCAGTGCTCTCAACCGCTGAGCCATCTTTCCAGCCCAAAGCAGCCAATTCTTAATTCCTATTTCTTTTTAACAATGTGTAACACAAATGCCCTCTGGTACGGTTCCTGCAGGTCTTCACTTCTCTCTGAAGCCTTGTGATCTGGGACATCACTGTCCACATGCCTATTGGTGCTCTGGCCTTCGACACTCTGGCCAGAATGACCCATTCAGTTCAGCTTACAGCACTTTAGGCTTCCATAGCTCACAGGTTCAAATTCTGCCAAATCCCTCCTGTTCTAAAGCTAACAAACCACATGATCAAACCATAGCAGAAGCTCCACGTCTCTATACATATCTTTACAGCTGGTTACTTTTCTTCTTGTTGTTACCAAATGCCTAACCAAACAACAACAACACAAGTATCTTAAGGGAACAGAAGTTTATTCTGGCTCACAGTTCAAGAGCGCACAGTCTGTTATGAAGTCAAATGGCACAGTGATAGGCAAAAGTCCCATTTGTGGCAACATGGGGGAAGCTGAGTTCATGGAGTTGACAGCAGGAAATGCTGGTGCCTGCCTGGCTCTCTCCTTTCTCTACTTTATTAATCCTGGGACACTAGCCCGTTAGATGGTGCCACCCATATTCAGGATGGCTTTTCCCTTTCAGTTAAAGTTCTGGAAACTTCACAGGTCTCCTAGGTGATTCTGAATCTGGTCACACTGACAGTGGAGATGATTTGTTAATTGCTGGTCATGCCTCATACAACTCAAACAAAACACTATTATTGTTTGGACAGTTCTAGATAATCAGGCTGCAAAGTCTCGCCCTGAAAAGAGCAAGTCTTCAAGCAACCGACTCACTGCGTGGGTTTTACATTAGCCATGGGGACGGGATTATGAGTGGATGACAGAGAAATGGTGTAGGAAGTAACTTTGCTGAGCAAACTACTGTGACAGTGGTTTGAACACAAGACCCTAATCCTGCCTCAACTTTGTGATAAATGACAGAGCAGCTGCCCTGGAGGGAGGAACCACTACTCACTGAGAAAGAAGAAGAGGCATTACTCATTGTTATGCTGAACGCTCAGACAGCCCTGGGGTCAATAAGAAGGGACAGTCTGTCTCCCCAGAGGCCATTTGATGGAAAGTTATGAGAAGGTTACATGAAAGCTTTCTCTGTGGTTCTGAGGCTTACAGAACTTGGTATGGAGTTTTCCCAGGCAAGAGCTCAGTTATGCTATAACAATGACTTTCAAACTCCCTGTATGCTACCACCACTCTACTGTCCTACCCATGCAGAGGAAGCTTCTCTGATCCAGACTGGCAAATGGACTGGCCCCAGGTGTCCTCAGCCATGGTGTGTAATGTCTTTAGTTTTGATGGCATTTTTACTGGCTGGGCAAAAGTATTCCCCACCTACGTGGAACACACAATTGGATTTATGCAAATGATTGTTAAAGGAAGCAATTCCTAGGTTTGTGTTACCTTGATCATGCAGAGTGACAATGGCCTTCCCTTTATCACAAAAATCTCAAGCACGTGCTCTGGGGGTAAAATGTAAGTTGTGCATTGGTTGGCATCGCTGGTCACAAGGGTAAGTGCAGGGAGTAATTCACACCCTAACCACCCTCCCCCAAACTTTGTCAGCAACTCAGAGCCCTCTGATAAAGGTACTGCCAATCGCTTTGCTCTGCTTGTGGATGGACCCACTAGGTACTACCCATTACATTCTTATGAGATGAGGGCCTTTCCTGACTCAAGATGGGCTGAGGGGAATCATGTTTAAGTGTTTGGCTAACCTCAGACAGATCCAGTGGGAAATGTGGGAGTACAGAAAGACCAAACACCCTTCCCTCGGCACAGTATTTTCCATCCTCTATTTAGCCAAGAGTGCAGATGATATTTAAGGCATAGAAGGAGGGACACTGTAAGCTTAATTATCTTTGAAACAGAAAGGTTCTTTTGAAGTACCAGGTTGTCTTAGTTAGGTTTTTATTGCTGTGAAGAGACATCATGACCACAGCAACTCTTATAAAGGAAAACATTTAATTGAGGTGGCTGGCTTACAATTTTAGAGGTTCAGTCCATTATCATCATGATGAGGAGCATGGCGGCGTGCAGGCAGACAGTGCTGGAGCTGAGAGTTGCTACATCTTCCAGGCAACAGGAAGTTGACTGACTCACACTGAGGGAAGCTTGAGCAAGAGACCTCGAAACCCACTCCCACACTGACACACTTCCTTCAGCAAGGCCACACCTCCTAATAGTGCCTCCTCCTTTGGGGGCCATTTTCTTTCAAACCACCATGAAGACCTACAGTGATCAAATGTAGGGGTGCTCCTGGCTGGGTACAGATTTGTGGACCATTCATTGACTTTGACCCATTCCCAGCCAGCTGTGGAAAGCTAAGGCCATAGGTTGACTCTGCAGAGTCATCACGACCCTTTGGGTGCTAACCATGTAATGCCTGGTTTGAATATCCAATTAGTCTCAACCATGTCACAAGCTCCCATGTAGCGCTTGTCCACTTCTCATATGAAGAATGACTTTGTTCCCAACAAATTGAGGCTCTCTGAGTGTAATATATATATATATATATATATAATATTTGAGTATAATATATATGCTATTTATTACACTCAGATATATTCACTTCTAATTTAGGAACACCCTCCCTTACATTTATAATCATTTGATAAAACTCTAAATAGTTATGGGACACGGTCAGCCAATGGATGCTGAGTCTTGGACCATGCTTTAAATTAGTCTCCCCTTGGCCGGGCAGTGGTGGCGCACGCCTTTAATCCCAGCACTCGGGAAGCAGAGGCAGGCAGATCTCTGTGAGTTCGAGACCAGCCTGGTCTACAGAGCTAGTTCCAGGACAGGCTCCAAAGCCACAGAGAACCCCTGTCTCAAAAAACCAAAAATAAATAAATAAATAAATTAGTCTCCCCTTAAGAAAAATTTCACCCATGCCTGGGTTGGTTTAAAGCGTTGTTGATAATCCACTGAGCAGCTTCCAAGTGAGATGTGTCTAGTAATGAACACGTGCCCTGTTTCTGATTTCATATTAGTGCTGGAAATTTTGTCCATTATTCCTCGGCAGGGAGACTTCATGGCAAAGCGGAGATACTAGCAAAGGGCAGAAAACCACACGTTCAGACATACTTTCTGCCAGCAAAATTTGCATCCTGCCAAAAGCCAGCGCAGAAAGTCACAATACTGTGACCCCTGCCCTCCCGCAGGTCCTGAAATATCTCACTTCTGTGCTTCTCTGGATTGGAGAGAGATTTTTCATGTCTTTAAGGCCTTGGACAGCAAGTAGTTATAGAAGATCTATGCCTTTACCCTTGTGTGTGTGTGTGTGAGAGAGAGAGAGAGAGAGAGAGAGACAGAGAGAGAGAGAGAGAGAGAGAGAGAGAGAGAGAGAAAGAGAGAGAGAGAGATTTAAGAAAATGAAATCATTGAAGGGGGAAATGAGACAGTACAGGTCAGAACTAAGGAGTCAGAAAATTCTGGAAATCTGGAAGTCTCAAGTTATTAAAGGAAAATCATTCCAGTGGGTGGCACATGATTTAATCCCAACACTCAGGAGGCAGAGGCAGATGGATCTCTGTGAGTTGGAGGCTAGCCTAGTCTATGAAGTTAGTTCCAGAACAGCCAGGGTTATACAAAGAAACTCTATCAAAAAAAAAAGTTTTTAAAGAAAACCTAAGGCTGCCTCCTTCTGAGATGTTTATTCAGGAAGTCCTTGAAGCCCCTAGAACAATACAGACAAAAGCCACCACTGTTGATTGCCCACAAGAACTAGATAACAAGGTCCTGTTTCTGAATATACCGTGTTCTCTGGCTAGAGATTATAGAGAAATCGTGCTAGAACTGAGATGGAAGTTTGTTTCCTGCTGGCCAGTCTTCAAAATGCCAAAATACAAAAGCTGTGCAGGCTGCCGGGGAGCATGGCGGCATGCAGACAGACGGCACTGGAGCTGTGAGTGCTACATCTTGCAGGCAACAGGAAGTCTCACCAACAGTGTTACTCTGCTGTGGGTCCTGCATGCTACACTAACCACCAGCCAGACAACATGCTCCCACTGATATAACAGTAGAAATTTTGTTCTAGTGACAGTCCATCACTTTCTGATGGGATTCGAAGCCCACTTTGCTGGAGGGAATTCACATTTGGTACCGTAAATCTCACAGAAAGCCTGTGGCTGGGGAGGTCATAGGCCCCAGTGTGAGAACCACTGCTGATGTTTTGCTAAATGGACATGATGGGTCCCGAAAATTGCCTTCTACGTGATGTGTGTATGCCCATCGATCGGAGTTGCTAGCAGCTGTGGCCAAAGAAGGTTCTTTTTGCAGTAGGCAGCAGTGAACGCAGAGACTCAGGCTCGTCACTGGACAAAGCACTGAGAAGTGACTACTGAGTGCTCAGCCATGAGCAGGACATCACATCCCTCCTTCTGAGGCTCAGAGAGCACCGTGGATGACAGAAAGGATGTCAGAGCCAGAGGACAGGCGAGTACTGTTTCCAAAGCTGTCTCCAAACATGACACGGCCAAAGTACTCATGAACCTGCACATTATTAGGCCCTGCCATGGAGCCCCATCCCTCCCTGAGGATGTATAGGCAATTAATAGTAGCACGCAGATCTTTAGGCAATTAATGGTTGCTGGGGGAGGAGAGATATTTTCGTCATTGGTGTGGTATCCATGGTCCTGTAAATAACCATTCGCCTATGTTGCTATAAGTGACCTGAATTAAACACATTGAGTCTCTCTCTCTCTCTCTCTCTCTCTCTCTCTGTGTGTGTGTGTGTGTGTTTATGTGCATGTGTATGTCTGTAGGGGGTGTAAATAGATATAATATATATTATAATATATAAATTATATCTATATATGGGAGGAAAGTTTGGAACTGGGAGGGGACCAGTGAGAGAAGGCAGGGGGACAAAATGTGATAAATGGGAGATGAATATTAATGTGATTGAAATGCATTATATGCATATACATATATAATATATATTTTGTATAGTATGTATTCTTGGGAAGCAAAGAAAGTATAAAAATCAAATTGTCTTTTAAAAACAACAAACTTACCAAAAAAACCCAACACCAAAACAAAAGTTGCTAACAAATTGTTAATCTAATAATGCTTTTAAACAGGCCTAACCTTTCTGTACATCAGGGTTAATTATCAATAAAATATATTAGAACATGAACTCAACCTGCTCTAAAATAATATCAGAGGCATGTCGCTGATGGCGACAGGCAGGTGTTGAACAGTCACTACAGTGCGATAATTGTCATGTCTCCTGCCCCACAGCAGATGCTTCACATCACAATGAAGGGCAGGGAGGCTCTGGGGGTTGTGACTGGAGCGCTACTCTAACATGATGGCACTATGGGACCAGGCCATACCTACCTGGGGACGCAATCAAAACCCCATTTCCCCTTCCATCATCTAAGAAGTCCTTGGGACCGTCTTTGTATTTAAGTATAAAAATAAAGGTCTCATCTCTCTGATGGGAAGAGCTGACAAATCCATGGGCAGGTCCCACCGTGCAGCCACTGCAGGGGTGAGCATGGGCCTGCAGGAAGCACATTGCTCTTCCTTTCCACTTTCTTTTAAAGGTGGAAATAAGAACTGGCATGCTCAAAAGATGACTTTTCATCTTGTATTGGTTGTTCAGGTTTAACATGTGACATCTGGCAGGGCCCCTGGTTGAACACTGGCTGTGACAGGGCCTTGTGAAGCCCTTGTTTAGCTGGTACTCATCACTCTTCAGAATAGTGATCCATACCCAGAGTTAATTAATGAGGGTCCGAGCTGCAACCAGACCACCACAGAGGGGAGTGGAAATGCTAACGATACCGTTTGGAGCTCGTTCTGTAACTAGAGAGAGGGTGGGCACAGAGTACCAAACATGAAGATTATCACACGCTTTAGCATCTCCACACTTGAATACCTTCCATGTGTCACCCAACCATGCAGCCTGGCGTGGAAACAGACTCAAAGAGGAGAGACTATCCCAGGGCCCCACTGGTCCCCCTCTGTGTACCTCAACATCCTCTTCTGAAATATGGGAATAGGGCTCAAACATGCATTTCACTTTTGTGATTGGACAGTATTTTTCCCTGGTTGTACAACTCTGCATTGGCCATAAGGACATGATCCCACCACCCACCAGCCCTCGTCACTCTCAGCAGAGTCTGCAGTCAGCCAAACTAGCATTTGCTTCAACCCTGTGCATCAGTTTTATTTCAATGACTTTCAAATTTTTCCCATCTTTTTTTTTTTAACAGTTTGACTATTATGTGACTGGATGTGTTTTTCTTTGAATTTGTCTAGTGTGGGAGGTCCCTCTGTATATGTGTTGCTTTTATTGGTTAATGAATAAAGCTGCTTTCGGCCAATGGCTTAACAGAGTAAAGCCAGGTGGGAAATCCAAAGGGAGATGTGAAGAGAGAGTAGGCAGAGTCAGGGAGAAACCATGTAGCCACTGCAGGAGACAGATGCCCCTGCCCTCATGGTGATGCATAGATTAATGGAGATGAGCTAGTTTAGGGTATAAGAGCTAGCTAAAAATATACTTAAGCTATTGGCCAAACAGTATTGCAAATAATATAGTTTCTGTGTGGTTATTTCAGTTCTGGGCAGCCAGGAATGAATGAGCAGCCTCCAGCCACATTTGTCCTGCTTCAGTTTTGCTGCATTTCTTCAACCTCCGTTTTCTAAATTTGGGGGAAATTTCAGCTAATAGTTCATTTATTTTTTTCCTTCTTCCTGTCTTTCCTTCCCTCTCCCATTTCTCTCTCTCTCCCTCTCCTTCTCTTTCTCTCTCTCCCTCCCTCTCTCTTCCTCTCTCTCCTCCTCTCACTCTTTCCCTCCTACCCTCTCTCTCTCCCTCTCTTTGCCACACGCACACACACACTCACACACACACTCACACACATAATCTCACACACTCACACACACTCACACACACTCACACACACTCACACACACATAATCTCACACACTCACACACTCTCTCACACACACTCACACACACTCACACTCACACACACACACACCCTTCTGAGACTATAGTTTCACACAAGTTGCATTCTTCTGCTGATAATCTGCATGTCTTCAAGACTTTTCCCCATTCTTCCCCTCTTAGTCACAAGCTTTCAACTGGAAATTTCTTTCTAAATATTGTGTTCTTCTCGATTCTTCCTTTTGTCTTTAAATTTTGATTAAGCCACTGAGTGCATTAAAATTACAGGTTGATTGCCACTCATTCAAATGTTAAGAACATGAATGTTTGGGGCTTCAGATTTTGGAATATTTGCATATGCATCATGAGATTGCTTGGGGATAAGACTCAAGTTTAAACACAAAATCTATTTATGTTTCATACATGCCTAACTACACTTAGCCTGAAGGTAATTTTACACATATTTTGAAATAATATTAGGCATCCAGCAAGGTTCACAGTGTGGAATTTTCCACTCAGAGTCTGAGGCGTGTGCTCAGAGAGTTTTTGACTTCAAGAAAGCTCATCTTTTGTGTTTTCCTGTTAGGGATGCTCAGCCTGTATTGGTTTGGTTTTATGGTTTTTAATCTCACTCTGCAGTCTCCCCTCCCTTCTTTGATGAATGCAAGCATATTTGACCAGCCTGTGTCTCAATCCAGCACATGCATCTGATGTATCTTGACCAGGGTCACTCTGGGGCTATTTGTCAATGCCTGCCCTTTTTATGATTTTGGTTCATACTTTTATATTCTTCGTTTTTCTGGTAGTTGTGAATTTTAGGCTGTACATAGTTGTAAGAGTTGCTTTTCTTTTTAGAAGGGCAAGTGGAAGATTCTACCCCCAGAGGGAGACATCTGTCTATGGGCTCAGGGGCAACAGCAGCCAGGGCCGACAAAGGTGCTTCCTTAGCCAGTGCCTTCCTGACAGTTGCTGCTGCCTAGCTGGGCTCTCAGGTTCTAGTACTTTCCTGTTACCATGTATTCCCAATGTGGCAGCTGAGGAATCTCCCCAGGGCACAGAACTGCTTGTCCCTTCCTTTCTTTTCCTGGCCTGGTATGCCCGACTCTGTGTCTCCCTTTCTCCCAAACTATAGAATAAACCAGTCTTGTTGACAGATAGCAGTGTGCAGTCAGGGTAGACTCCTTCCCTCCTGGTGCTCCCTGACATGCTCACCTTTCCCCCTGCCTTAATGTCCAAATATTCAGCCTTCTGTGAAGGACACCCTCCTTCACACCACAGGGCCTTTGTGTGACTCTTCTCTCTGCCCAGTTTCCATGGTCCATCTCTGACCCTTTGACCTCAGTATAGCATCTGACCCACATTAACAAGGTGATATCCCTGTCTATATGGAGTCTTCCTGGAGTCTCAGCCCCCTCCTTTGCATAGCTCTCCATTAACTTCCTACAGTTTCTCTCTGACCTGCTTGATTTCCTGCCTCCCCTGTTACTCTCAGGTCATGTGACAGTCCCCAGATCTGTCACAAAGCAAGACCTCAATCAATTCTTGAGTAGAAAGTGGTCAGTCAGGGGCTTGACCTCAGTGAACATTCCCCATCTTCTAGTTATTGGCACATGTCCATGTAGGAATATGGCCTAGTCCTCCGAGAATGGCTTATTTTAGACAGAACCACTCACTGCAAGGAGCAGAACCCAAATCCCATAAGCATCTTTGCTGCAACGCAGAGGAAAGGCTGCCTGAGGATGAGGTCAGCACAGAAGAAAGGCAAGAAAAGAGATGAATGCAAGCAGTTAGGGCCCGGCCCTCCAGGAATGAACGCGCAACCCCTCCCATATTTTCAGTGTCATGTTAACTCCCTCTGCCTTCAAACTTAGAACATTAACTTCCACAGGAATAAATATCTGAGTCCATCCCTTCACGTTTCCAAGGTAACCAAAAGAAGGACTAAAAATACAATAACATTGGCAGAAAGGGAGACGTCTGGCAGAAGCAAGCCTCAGACTCACCCATCATGGCGGGCAGCTAGGAGGCAGCGATGCAAACACATGATTTAGTGTTATGGGGAAAGCAACGGTGGGGGCGGGGGAACAGGGTAGACAATTGCCCAAAGCACAATAGATCACCTCTGAGGAGAAAGACTCAGGGCAAAAAATGGGTTCAAGGGGCCACTATTTCTCATTATCAGTCTCTCTGTCCTGTTGGCTTTAATGCCATATGCATGAGGCACTTTGCATAATCAAATCTGCAGCCACATAAGTCAGGCGCATAACGTAATTTAACTTTCTGAAATCAACTTGGCTGAAAGAGCCATTTACTTTTTGTTTTATAAAAATAATACTTCACACCCGTAACTAAGAATGCTAAACATTAAAAAGCCACACCACTTCTATATTATTGTCGGTGCTTAAAAATGGAAACCGCTCTCTGGAGTTTAAAGAAAGAATGGCTTGGAAAGAGGCGACCGTGGTCATCAGAGCTGTCCCAGGGGGGCTCTTCTGTGGAGGAGCAGGGGTGGGCTTGACCCCTGAACAAGGGTCATCTGAGATTCTGTTGCCTGGAGGCCTCTTCTGTGCCCTTCAGAGAGGTCTCAGTGCCCTGGGGCTGGTGGTTTTGAACAGCAGCTGGGTATTCCCAGCAGTGGTGGGCATTAGAGGTGGGCAGACCCTTCTGTGCTACTCTGGCCTCCTCTCAAAGAACTCAGGCAGGCCCTGGTAGGTCACCCACTCTCCCTGCCTTGCCAGTAGCCATCTGAGCAGTAACTCACATTAAGGACAGATCTGCCACAGCAATGATAGTCACTTCAGTGCAGTGAGGAGACCACTTCAGAGGTAAGGGCCACAGCTTGCTGAGGGGACACTGTCTTCCCAATTTCTCCAAATCAGAATAACATCCTCAGTCCACTTTCATTGGCCTCCAGCCAGCCCTCCCTCCCACAGCCTGCCCTCCCTCCCCCAGCCAGCCCTCCCTCCCTCCCACAGCCAGCCCTCCTTCCCACAGCCTGCCCTCCCTTCCTGCCGTCTGTTTGCTGGAGCAAAAGAGAGGCCCTTCCCAGACCCTTCAACTTAAAGCATTATGGTTCCAGGCCGTGCTGTCTATGAACGTGGAGACCATAACAACCCCACTCAGTCCTATGTCCTTAGCACCCAGCACAGTGCAGGGCCTAAGAAAACAGTTAGAAAAATTTGCTAGAGGAAATCATACCATCTAAGATTCTCTAGTTTGCTGCCTCTGCAAGTCTCAGACTTTATATTTTAACTGGTTACCAAGGATCCTAGACCAAAGGTCCATGGGGTTAGGCAGGAACACTCTGTGATAAATACGATCAATTGTACATGGGCACCCCAGACATCTGCCAGGGCCTCTGTTTCCACCGTGCAGCTGCAACCACAATGTCACCTGCCCCTCTTACCTACTGTCAGGTACTGGGCTTGTCCCCTTCCTCTCCCCACTCAGCTCTATCTCTTCCCCAGGCTATGTGGTCCTTATCCTGTGAGTTCCACAACTGAGTCAAATGCCACCAAGTGCCCACACAGCAGCTCTCAGGGAAGACTCTGATTGGCCGAGACCTGCCCTGGGGCATGGGGACATTGCTTCTTCACCACAAGTGTGTCTCCCTGTCTAGTCTACCGGGAGGGAGCTATAGGCCTACACAGTCTGACTCTCACAGAGTTGCTGGCCCCACCTACCTTGGCCCAAGTGCATTGATAATGTAACTGTAAAGTCTATCATAGCCACACAGGTCTCCAAGATAGGCCTGGCCCTCGAGGAGAAGACAGGAAAACCGCAGTGCCCAGCAGCCAGCAGAAGGAAGAATAGGGGCATGGGTGAGAGGTGGGAGCCAGAAGCCAGGACTCCATCCCTGCCAGCCCCATGGCCCTGGTCCAGGAAAAGCCTCCTTGGTCTTTGAACCAGTTTGAATGACTTATGAAGCTGAAGACAGGAGGACCCTATAGGAGTAGCTGCTGTAAAATAACCCAGGGGTGGGTAAAGTTGTTTATCCTTGCCTGCCAATCAAACAGCTGTCTGTGGATGAGACAGGCAGTTGACAGGAGGATCCAATAGCGGCTGCCTTCAAGCTGATGCACCAGTCGGCTGACTTCTGCCCTCACATCTTCAGCAGGAAGAGACACTGCTGTCAGCGGACAGATGAGCTGACATGGGGGTGTCTCCAGACTCCCAGTGATGTCCCCCAGGCATCCACCCACCTCCCCCAAATGGAAAGGGTTCTATAACAATAAACACAGTGGCCCCACTCCCAGGGATCGCCTCAGCTCAAGGCACACAGGTGGGACCTGAAGGACGTTTCAATGTCGCTCTGGAACCTTCATGAGTCATGCAGATTGTCACGGGTGTCAAAATATTATGATCTCCCTGGAAGAAATGACAGCGCAGTCAGGTAGAATTATATATTTCTTAGCCTCCTAACTGTGTCGCCATGGAGACGTGCCTGCCTTCTCTGCAGGGTCATCAACAGGCTAGAGAAAGAAGCTGGGACCCTGTCCCCAACAGCCCCTCTCACTTAGACAAAACTACAACAAAACAAAAACTATTAAGAAGAATAAAAACTAACCTCAGTTGTAGTGGAAATGGGGGCTCACAAGTCTACATGGATTTTCATTTCTTTTAACCTGTGTTGGCTCCCGGAACTCCATCCTTACAATCAACAGTTATATATTCAGCTCCCCTCCAGAATTTCCTGGTGCCTGGCTGTCAGCCTCTGTACCCCAAGCTGTTCCTGTCCCTAGAAACGATTGGGTTTGTGTGAAAAGCTGGAGGAGAGTCAGCACCTCACTCTGGAATCCATGCTGTTGGGAGCAGCAGTTTCTCTTGTTCACCCCTGCATAGTAATCCACAAACAGATGACCACCATGTATCCATTCACCTACTTGTGAATGGACAGCCGGGTCCCTTACAAGTAAAAAGCATAATAAGCAAATGTAAACCAAGAATAAATTAATTGTTCCGTTTCACAACCCATCTCCCACAAACAGCCCGTGAGAGGACTTGCTCCTCAACATGTGTGCAGAGTCCAGGATGACCAGCCAGCTAAAGTCTTGGTTCCCAGCCTGGTATTGTCGGGAGGTGGGACACCATTGAGGTGGGGTCTAGTGGAAGGTCTTTAGGTTACTAGGAGGGACTGTGGTCTGCACTGTTGCCCTTTGCATCCCCTGTGAGATGAGGTAGTGACTTTGCTGCTCTGCAGTCAACGTGGATGAACGTCTGAAAGCAAGCCAAGTCTAAACAGGCCTTTTCTAAGTAGATCGTCACGTGTGTTTGCTGTAGCGCAGGTGTGTGCTCTAGTTAACTTGTCTGTGGCCGAGATAAACATCATGACCCAAAGCAACCTGGGGAGGAAACACTTTATTTGGCTCACTCTGCCAAATCACAGTCCGGCATCGAGGGAAGCCGGGGCAGAAATTTAGGAAGGAGTTGAAACAGAGACCCCAAGGAAAGCTGTCTGCTAGCTTGTGCCTGGCTTGCTCAGCCTGCTCTCTTATATAGTCCAGGCCCACCTTGCCAGGAGTGCAAGTGGGCACGATGCTGAGATGTTTGAGCTGATGACGGAATGCCCCAGTGAACATGGACTGCCCTTTCCCATAGATCTGGGATGGCAGGCAGAGATCAGTGTCTGGGGCTCAGTGAGCTGAAATGACATGCCCTCTCCACACACACAGGGAGCTCAGAAAGGAGAGTCTGTCTGTCCGTGAGCCAAGGCAGGAAACCCCAAGAGGGATGGGTTGAAACAGTTTCTTCCCTGAAGACATATAAAAAGAAACACATTGGTTTCCACAGCACATTTATGCTTTCAGGACAGCGCGATCATCTCTCTGCTTTTGCACTGACAGCAGAAAGTGAAGACTCTACCCGCTAAGGCCGAGCTTCCTCTGGCTCTGGGTGCCTCTCCACCTGCTACGACAGTCATCCCCTCCTCCTTCCTCCAGAGCCGTAGCTGGAGCTTCCAGCTTACTGTTCTGCCCTTCATAAAAATGAAAACGCCTACACGGCCAGCCACACACCCGACATACGCTACTCCATCCCTTCATTCTGTAGAATTACTCGAGCCTCCCTCTCAACTGGCAGTGACCAGAGGCTGGGAGCAAAAGACAATTAAGACTTGGTCAAGTGCCCAAGGGAATCCCTGGCTGAGGTGTCCTTTTGCCGATTTGTGGGCTGTGGAGGGCAGAGGTTACATGGAAACAGAAGCCTGGTGAGAGGAGGCACAGGGTGCCTGGGAATTTGTGACAGGGAAGAGCCAGTTATGTGGTGCTCCAGTTCATATTAGAGACCTGAGGTCTCAGGAGAGAAGAAATGCTCAGATAGAGAGCCCAGCAAAGGCAGAGATCAGAGCCACAGTCAAGGGGGTACCTGGTATTGCTCTGCAAGACGGGGGTCTCCAGCTGCAGAGGTTTGCTGCTCATTAGATGCTTTATTGCTTATATTTGTTTGTATTTTTAAAGATTAACTGATTTGCTTGTTTGAGGCAAGGTCTTGCTGTGTAGCCCTGGCTGGTTTGGAAACTTATCCTGGTAGCCCAGGGTAGCCTCAAATCTGTGTGAATTCATTCACCTGTTTCCACCTCCCAAGGCTGGTATTACAGGCATGAGGCTCAATACCCAGCCCATTCGTTTAATCTTTATAATGTGCTCGGGAATGGTGGTTCCTTCTGCAGATCCATGTCTGAGGTCCCGTGATTCTAAATATTGAACTTGAAGACGTGTTGAGGGTTTTATGATTCTCCACTCCTCTTCCTCCCTCTTTCTCCCTCTCTCTCACTGAAAGATCTCTGGCAACTGACCTGACTCTGTCCTTTCCTGCTTCCTGGGACCTCTGCCAGGCTTTAAGCAGTAGCTGTCTCTAGGTGTCTGGTTTGCCCTGGCCAAAGAGGGAAACAAACCTGACAGATTCAGCAGGAGGGGCTTGGACTGAACTTGAACCTGGAAGGGAGGTCTGATCTAGAACCCACAAGTCCAGCATTTCCTCTTTGTCTCCAATTTCTCCTCTTAACTGACACTTCCCTTTCTCTACCCCTTCCTCACCCCAACGTCACCTGGTAGGACCTTGGGAAGTTTGAGGCAGGCCTGCCTAGGTACAGCTCAGAGTCTCCAGCTCAGCTCCTCCTCCATGGAGTCTGGCAGGGAGGAGCCCAGGCCCCAGGCCCTCTGCACACCCGAGGATCTTCCAGCGTGGATGCTCGCTTGCATGACCTTCAGGAAGGTGATGTGACAGCTGGACCAGCTGGTGCTGTGCATGTGGAGAAAAGGAACAGGACATGTTCAAGGTGTCCTGGCCTTGCCTCTTCTGTTATGGGCAATGAAGGGACTATGGGTGGGGTGTGATGGGAAGATGGTACCTAGCAAGTGTTTGTGTTGCTGTAGGTGAGCTTGTGCATACAGCCTCCTCACATACGTCACCTAGAATTCCTAATGACAGACAGACCCAGTAAACAGAGCAAGGGTCTCAGAAGGGAGCAGGAGGGGTCCTCAGCCAGTGCCATGTGTGAGCTCCTGGCAGAAGGGACCCTGCAGTCCAGAGACTCTGACAGGGTCTGCCTGTGCTCAAAAAGGCTGCCTACTCAGTGATCTTTCTAAGCCTATTGATAAATGTGCCTAGAGCTTCACATAGCAGGGAGACACTGTCTGCAGGAGGAGGGGCGTGTCTGGAGGAGGGAGGGGCATGTCTGCAGGAGGAGGGACGTGTCTGGAGGAGGGAGGGGCATGTCTGCAGGAGGGAGGAGCATGTCTGCAGGAGGGAGGGGCATATCTGCAGGAGGGAGGGGCATATTTGCAG
>PVIU01028864.1:0-18359 GCA_004026605.1 Ondatra zibethicus
AAAGTTGGCAGATGGAGAACCCACAAACAATGACACCAGGACCTATCTCTTCTGCATGTATTAACTTTTTGAGAACCGAGTCTTTTTGAATGCACTCCTTCCTAGGCCAGGAGGGATGGGGGTGGGCCTTGGACTTCTAACAGGGCAGGGCACCATGCCCTTTTTCAAGGAAGAAGGGGGAGGGAGGAGGGGTGGGGGGATAGTGGGAGGGGACCGGGAGAAGGGGAAGAAAGGAAAATAAAATTTTATTTCTTTAATTATGTTCTTGAACGGAAAAAATAAAACAAAACAATGCAATAAAAAAATATGATCATATTAATTCTCCTGTGACATTTGAATTGACACTGTCTAGCGATGGGAAAAATGAAATCTACAAAAGCATTTATAAGTAAGTCTTTTTAATTATTTTCTGTTATTCAATTCAAGTATATTGTATAAACATATAATCATTGTGCCCCAACTTATCCCTAGGCTAAATTCTTTGGTTTTTTTTTTCCTAGATTCTTCCATTAGACAGGATTAGTTTTTAGTTTAGTTTTTTCCTAGTAGTTGGTTCCCAAATGAATCAACAAAGCTCATTAGATTTAAGATGTTGTTTAAATATTGGATCATCCATTTTCAGCTACAGGCTTCCTGGTAGAAATATTTGAACTTTAGGAGGATAAAAAAAAATGAACCTCTAATTCCTCCTCATTTTTCACTTAGTAAAATTTAGGAAAGAAGAGGTGAACATGATGCTGTCTTTGGGTAAATGAGTAAGATAATTTGTATGGCAGTGAAAATTCAAGCCCTGGATTCTTAACTAAGCTCTGGGAGCTGGTTATGAAAAGAAGTCTGTTAAAATAGCAAGATAAATTGAGGGGTGTAGCTCAGAAGATAAATACAGAGCTATGAAGAATACAGTAGAAGGTAACATGTGCACAACCAGATGTTCTAAACAGTAGTCAGCCTGGATGTAGATGAAAACAGAGAGAAACAAGGGAGGAAAGACATGCAGAGGGAAATAAAGGGACAATTTTATACCCACTGTTCAGCTTAGGCAGTAAATAAGCCAGAGATGGTATATGATACTTTGAAAATCATATTAGACAATTTGATTTTCTAGAACATTTTTTGGCCAGATACTCAAAGTAAAAATGGGAATTTCTGTAAACTTTCATTAATTTGATAATTATCATGTAAAATTATGAGATTAACTTTCATGTAAAATTATGAGATTTAAGAATTAACTTGCATGGAAATCTATTTCTGGCATGTTTTGCACTTTACACATATCACTAGCTTAGTACAACACCCCTTCATGATAAAGGTCTCAAAGAGAGCAGGGACACAAGGAACATACCTAAACATAATAAAGGCAATATACTGCAAGACAATAGCCAACATCAAATATATGTGGAAGTTGCTCGTTCATTCCTGGATGCCCAAAATAATAACACAGAAACTATATTAATGGCAACTTGGCTTGGCCAATAACTTAGACATGTTGCTAGCTAACCCTTATATGTTACATTAACCCAAGGTTTCCATTGTTTTATACTTTACCAAAAGGATCATGATTTACCAGTAAGGTTCTGGGAACTCTGTCTGCTTCGGCAGCTACATGGCATCTCTCTGACTCCACATTCTTTATTCCTCTAGCTCTGCTTAAAAGTCTCACATTACTTTATTCTGCACTGCAAAAGCCACAAACTAGATTATTTATTATTTTGGGGGGGGAGCTTGGAGAAAGACATCCTTTATTCTTTTTTTCCACTCAAAAATTTACAATTCCTCCCCTTCTCCCATTCCCCACCTGCTCCCCCCTAACCATCCTCCCTCCTCTCCATCCTTAAGAGAGGGCGGGGTACACTGCCCTCTGGGAAGTCCAAGGACCTCTCCCATTCATCCGGGCCTAGGAAGGTGTGCATCCAAGTAAACTAGGGTCCAAAAAAAGCCAATACATTCAGAAGAGACAGGTCCCAGTGCCATTATCAATGGCTTCTCAGTCCGTTCCCATTGGCAGCCACATTCAGAGAGTCCAGTATGATCACATGTTCATTCCGTCCCGGTCCAGCTGGATTTGGTGAGCTCCCATTAGATCACGCACACTGTCTCAGTGGGAGAACCAACCACTCCCACTCCTGACTTCCTTGCTCATCTTCTCCCTCCTTCTGCTCTTCAACTGGACCTTGGGAGCAGAGTCCATGGCTCTGATGTGGATGTGGGTCTCTGTCTCTACCTCCATCCATTGGATGAAATTTCTATGGTAATATTCAAGATATTCATCAGTGTGACTATGGGACAAGGATAGTTCAGGAACCATCTCCTCTGCTGCCCAAGAACCTAGCTGGGGACATCCCCATGGACACCTGGGATCCCCTCTAGAGCCAAGTCTCTTGCCCACCCTAAAATGGCTCCCTTACTGTAGATATCTTCTTCCCTGCTCCTATATCCACCATTCCTCCATCTCCACCCTCCCACTCCCGAAAGCTCTCCCCAGTCCTTCCCTTCTCCCTTCTCCTTCCCACTTTCCACTTCCCCCAACTCCACCCCTACCCCTATCCCCACCCCTGGGCTCCCAACTTCTGCCCGGCAAACTCATTTGCTTCCAATTTCCAGGAGGATCTATATATGTTTTTCTTTTGATTCACATTGCTATTTGGTTTCTCTAGGCTTGTGAACTATGGGATTAATGTTCTTTGTTTATGGCTAGAGTCCACTAATGAGTGAATACATAACATACTCATCTTTTGGGGGCTGGGTTATCTCACTAAGGATAGTGTTTTCTATTTCCATCCATTTGCATGCAAAATTCAAGATGTCATTTTTTTTTTTACCGCTGAGTAGTACAATAGTGTGTATATATTCCACACTTTCTTGATCCATTCTTCCATTGAGGGACACCTACATTGTTTCCGGGTTCTGGCTATTACAAATAATGCTGCTATGAACATAGTTGCACAAATGCTTTTGTAGTATGATTGGGCATCTCTTGAGTATATTCCCAAGAGTGGTATTACTGGATCCTGAGGTAGGTTAATTCCCAATTTCCTGAGAAACCGCCACATTGATTTCCAAAGTGGTTGGACCAGTATGCATTCCATCAGCAATGGATGAGTGTTCCCTTTATTCCACATCCTCTCCAGCATAGGCTATCATTGTTGTTTTTGATTTTAGCCATTCTGAAAGGTGTAAGATGGTATCTCAAAGTTGTTTTGATTTGCATTTCCCTTATCGCTAAGGAAGTTGAACATGACCTTAAGTATCTTTGGTCCATTTGAAATTCTTCTGTTGAGAATTCTCTCTTCAGATCATTACCCCATTTTTTAATTGGGTTGTTTAGATTTTTAATGTCTAGTTTCTTGAGTTCTTTATATATTCTGGAGATCAGTCCTTTGTCTGATGTGGGGTTGGTGAAGATCTCTCATTCAGTAGGATACCTTTTTGTCTTATTGACAGTGTCTTTGCTTTACAGAAGTTTCTCAGTTTCAGGAGGTCCCATTTATTCATTATTGCTATTATTGTCTGTGCCACTGGGGCTATACATAGGAAGTGGCCTCATAGGCAAACATTTATATTGAGGTCTTTAATCCATTAGGACTTGAGTTTTGTGCATGGTGATAGATATGAATCTATTTTCATTCTCCTACAGGTTGACATCCAGTTATGCCAACACCATTTGTTCAAGATGCTTTCTTTCTTCCATTGTAAAATTTCAGCTTCTTTGTCAAATACGAGGTGTTCATGGATTTGTGGATTAATATCTGGGTCTTTTATTTTATTCCATTGGTCAACGTCTCTGATTTTATGCCAATACCAAGCTGTTTTCATTACTGTCACTCTGTAATAGAGTTTGAAGTCAGGGATGGTATTGCCTCCGGAAGTTCCTTTATTGTATAGGATTGTTTTAGCTATCCTGGGTTTTTTGTTATTCCACATAAAGTTAGTTATTGTTCTCTCAAGGTCTGTGAGGAATTTTGTTGTTATTTTTATGGGGATTGCATTGAATATATAGATTGCCTTTGGTAGAATTGCCATTTTTACTATATTGATCCTATCAATCCAGAAGCATGGGAGATCCTTCCATTTTCTAGTATCCTCTTCAATTTCTTTCTTCAAGGTCTTAAAGTTCTTGCCAAATAGATCTTTCACTTCCTTGGTTAGTGTTCCCCCAAGATACTTTATGCTATTTGTGGCTATCGTGAAAGGTGATGTTTCTCTGATTTCCCTCTCTGTTTCTTTATCCATTGTGCATAGGAGCACTACTGAATTTTTTGAGTTGATCTTGTATCCTCCCACATCACTGAATGTATTTATCAGCTGTAAAGTTCTTTGGTAGAGTTTTTGCGGTCACTTATGTACACTATCATATCATCTGCAAATAACGAAAGTTTGACTTCTTCCTTTCCTATTTGAATCCCCTTGATCTCCCTTATTTTGTCTTATAGCTATTGCTAGAACTTCAAGCACTATATTGAAGAGCTATGGAGAGAGTGGACAGTCTTGTCTTGTTCCTGAATTTAGTGGAATCGCTTTGAGTTTCTCTCCATTTAATTTGATGTTAGCTGTCGGCTTGCTGTATATAGCTTTTATTATATTTAGATATGATCATTGTATCCCTTATGTCTCCAAGACCTTTATCATAAAGGGGTGTTGAATTTTGTCAAATCCTTTTTCAGAATCTAATGAATAGATCACATGGTTTTTTCTTTCAGTTTATTTATATGATGGATTACATTGATAGATTTCTGTATGTTGAACCAGCCCTGCATCTCTGGGATGAAGCATACTTGATCATAATCGATGATTTTTTTAATGTGTTCTTGGATTCGGTTTGCCACTATTTTATTGAGAATTTTTGCATCGATGTTCATGAGTGAGATTGGTCTGTAATTCACATTCTTGGTTGCATCTTTGTGTGTTTTTTTTTTTATCAGAGTATGCAGCTTCATAAAAAGAGTTTGACAATGACTCTTCTGTTTCTATTATATGAGACACATTAAGGAGTATAGGTATTAGCTCTTCTTGGAAATTCATGTAGAATTCTGCATTTAAACCATCTGGCCCTGGGCTTTTTTTGGTTGAGAGTTTTTTGATGTCAGCTTCTATTTCCTCGTAACTTATAGGTCTATTTAAATTGTTCACCTGGTCTGGATTTAATTTTGGCATATGGTATTTATCTAAAAAAACTGTCCATTTCTTTTACATTTTCCAATTTTGTGGCATACAGGCTTTTGTAGTGAGATGTAATGATTCTCTGAATTTCCTCAGTTTCTGTTGTTATGTCCCCCTTTTCATTTCTGACCTTCTTAATTTGAGTGTTCTCTCTCGGCCTTGTGATTAGTTTGAATAGGGGTTTGTCAATCTTGATTTTCCCAAGGAACCAGCTCTTTGTTTCATTGATTCTTTGGATTGTTTTCTGTGTTTCTATTTTGTTGATTTCAGCCCTCAGTTTGATTATTTCCAGTCTTCTAATCCTTCTGGGTGAGGCTGCTTCTTTTTTTTCTAGAGCTTTCAAGTGTGCTCTTAAGTCACTAATGTGTGCTTTCTCCATTTTCTTTATGTGGGCACTCAGTGCTATGAACTTTCCTCTTAGCACTGCTTTCATAGTGTCCCATAGGTTGGGGTATGTTGTGTCTTTATTTTCGTTGAATTCAACGAAGACTTTAATTTTTTTTTTATTTCTTCCTTGACCCAGGAGTGGTTCAGTCGTTGACTGTTCATTTTCCATGAGTCTGTAGGCTTTCTAGGGGTGGAATTGTTGTTGAATTCTAACTTTACTCCATGATGATCCGATAAGACACAGGTGGTTACTCCAATTTTTTTTGTATCTGTGGATATTTGCTTTGTTACCCAGTATGTGATCAATTTTTGAGAAGGTTAGATGAGATGATGAGAAGAAAGTATATTCTTTCCTGTTTGGGTGGAATGTTATATAGATGCCTATTAAGCCCATTTGATTCATTACATCTGTTAGTTCTTGTATTTTTCTGTTAAGTTTCTGTCTGTTTGACCTGTCCATTGGTGAGAGAGGAGTGTTGAAATCCCCTACTATTAGTGTGTGGGGTTTGATGTGTGCTTTGAGTTCTAGTAATGTTTCTTTTACATATGTGGGTGCTTTTATATTAGAGGCATATGTATTCAGGATTGAGACTTCATCCTAATGGATTATTCCTGTTATGAGTATAAAGTGTCTATCTACATCTCTTCTGATTGATTTTAGTTTGAAGTCAATTTTGTTAAATATTCTTATAACCTCACCAGCTTATTTCTTAGGGCCGTTTGATTGAAAAACCTTTTCCCAACCCTTTACTCTGAGATAATGTCTCTTTGTGGTTTAGGTGTGTTTCTTATAAACAGCAGAATGTTGGATCCTGTTTTCATATCCATTCTCTTAACCTGTGACTTTTTATCGGTGAATTGAGTCCATTGATATTAAGTGATATTAATGACCAGTGGTTGTTAACTGCAGTTATTTTCTTTTTGGTGGTAGATTTTGTGTGTTTCCCTTCTATGAGTTGTGCTGGTGTAGGGTTGTTAGATGTCTGTGTTATTATGGGTGTTGTTTGCTTCCTTTAGTTGTGGTTTCCCTTCTAGTACTTTCTGTAAGGCTGGGTTTGTGGCTATGTATTGTTTAAATCTGTTTTTGTCCTGGAATATCTTTTTTTCTCCATCAATGGTGAATGCAAGCTTTGCTGGGTATAGTAGCCTGGGCGTGCATCCATGATCTCTTAGTGTCTGCAGCACATCTATCCAAGCTCTTCTGGCTTTCATGGTATCCATTGAGAAGTCAGGTGTAATTCTGATAGGTTTACCTTTATATGTTACTTGACCTCTTTTCCTTTGCAGCTCTTAATATTCTTTCTTTATTCTGTATGTTTTGTGTTTTGATTATTATATGGCGAGGGGATGTTTTGTTTTGATTCAGTCTATTTGGTGTTCTGTATGCTTCTTGAAGCTTCATAGGAATATCCTTCTTTAGGTTGGGAAAGTTTTCTTCTACAATTTTGTTGAATGTATTCTCTTTGCCTTTGAACTGTAATTCTTCTCCTTCTTCTACCCCTATTATTCTTAGGTTTGGTCTTTTCATGGTCTCCCAGATTTCCTGGATGTTTTGTGTTAAGAATTTGTTGGATTTGCTGTTTTCTTTGATCAATGAGTTTATTTTCTCTATCGTATCTTCAGCGTCTGAGATTCTTTCTTCTATCTCTTGGATTCTGCTGATTATACTTGTCTCTGTAGTTCCTGTTCGTTTACCCAGATTTTCCATATCCAGCCATCTCTCGGTTTGTGTTTTCTTCATTGCCTCCATTTTGGTCTTCAAGACTTGAACTGTTTCTATTACCTGTTTGATTGCTTTTTCTTGGTTTTCTTGGGTTTCTTTGAGAGATTTATTCATTTCCTCTAATTTTTTGTTAGTCTTCTCATCCATTTCTTCAAAGGAGTTTTCACATCCTGTTTATGGGCCTCTATTATTTTCATAATGCTGTGTTTAAAGTCTATTTCTTCTACTTCTTCTGGAATAGGGTGTTCAAGTCTTCCTGTTGCATTTTCACTGGATTCTGGTGTTGTCGTGTTGGTTTTCAGGTTGTTGGAGGAATTCTTGCATTGGCACCTGCCCATCTTTTCCTTCCAATGCAATCAGGAGAGTCTTGTCATCTTGTTTCTATCTTTGCTGTGACTGATTGTATACTTGGGGGATTTTCTTGGTCTGCCCTCTCTTAGGACTCCTCAACACTGGAGCTGGCTGTGCCCCCTGGATGGATCTCCTCTGTGCAGGAGCAGGAAGTCCTCCTGGGCCAAAGACTACACAGACAATAGGGCAGGCTTGGGGAAAGCATGGTCGTGTGGAACAAGGAAGCTCCTGCAGCAGGAGCTGGAGGGGCCCTGTACTCAGGTCCTGAACCGCCTGGCTGGGCACCCACTCAGCCCTCTGGATGGATCCCCCCAGTACAGGAGCAGGGCCCTGTGGAACAAAGAAGCTGCTGCAGCAGGAGCTGCAGGGGCCCTGCACTTGGCTCCTGGACAGTCCAGCATGGTAGGTACACACTCACTCCTCTGTATGGATCTTCTCTGTGCATGAGCAGGAAGTCCTCCCCTCTGGATGAATCTCCTCTGTGCAGGAGCAGGAAGTCCTCCTAGGCCAAAGACCTCGCAGACAATAGGACAGGCCCTCTGGATGGATCTCCTCTGTGCAAGAGCAGGAAGTCCTCCCCTCCGGATGGATCTCCTCTGTGCAGGAGCAGGAAGTCCTCCTGGGCCAAAGACCATGCAGACAATCAGCAGATTATTTATTAACCAATGATAATAAAACATAGTCACAGCATACAGAGGGGTATCCCACATCACCTCCCCTTTTCTGTTTAAATAAAAAGGAATGTTTTAACTTTAACATAGTAAAATTACATTCAACAAAACAGCTATCAAGCAAGAATTACAGTTACAATATTTATATATACTTTATCTTTTATCATAACTAAGGAAAATTATAATTCTATCTATTCTTCAACTCCATTACAGACCACAGAAGGATATACTATTACTTACTTAAACAAGAAGTGCATTGTAAGCAACTTCCAAGACTCCAGAATTGACAGAGACATCTCACTGCCTGGACAGCCACCCAAAGTTTATTGTAACATTAGGGCATCATCTTCAGCCTACAGGCCCTTAGTATCTGGCAGACTTTTCTATGAAGCAGGAAATTTCAAAGACAGATCCGCCTCTATTGGCAGTTTGTCAGTAACTTTCTTTTTGGGTTTTTTTTTTGGTTATTTTCCCTTTTTATTACTTAAAAAAATAACAACTCAAATTCCCACTCCCTTCCCTCCTCCCAATCCCCTCCTTCTCCCTCCACAGACCCTGCTCCCACCCCTCCAACCCTAAGGGAGTGCCATGCACCCTGCCCTGTGGAAAGTCCAAGGCCCTCCCTACTCTATCTATGTTAAGCAAGTTTTACATCCAAAGAGAATAGGATCCCATGAAGACTATATATGCATGTCTCACTGTAGAGAAAGGTCTCAGTTCTTAAAACATTTTCAATGCCATATTCTGTAAGTCTTTGAAAGATTTGAAGAATACCTATCCATCTGAAATATATCTCTGTACATCTAGAAAACCTAACTAACATGACTAAAAGTTTGGTTATTATAAATGACTATCTCTTAATCTGTATTTCTTAACTATATTTTAAAAGAGTTACACAAATGCAATTCCTTAAACAAGAGCAGAAATATACACATAACAAAATTGACCTTAAATTTGTATCAATAATCCAAGTCCATATCAATGTAAAGTATTCAACTTTATATTATATCCCCCTTTAAATGAAAACAAACATTTATAAACAATATTTTAGAATTAAAGCATAGTTCTCACCAAACTGCTTCCTGCTTTTTGCTTGGCAAAGAATTTGGGTGGGGGGGTTCATGGAGACCTTTCAAAGGGTCTTGTTCCATCAAACCACATTAGTCTGGAAGGAGTACACAGGTTCTCCATTAACCTCTGTGGAAACAAAATCAGAACCTCTTTTCCAAGGGAACTTATCCTTCAACCCAAATTTGGCCTCAAGACATCTTTTAAATATATATGTTGGTTTAGCTTAAGAGCCCGAACAATGAAATGTCTCTCTGTGTTTAGCTCATTCACAGTCACAAAACTTAAAGAAAACACAATAGCATACATAATCCACACTCTTTGTGTATTTTCCATCCTTACGTGACCTTTTTTACTCTATTGCTTTTAAATATTTACTCTCTTTACTCCCTTAACTATGTCTGTCTGAACTCTTTTATATTACTTCTTTTTATTGCTGTCTATACTCTTTGTCCTCTCTCTCCCAAGCCTATGTACATTTTTTCAATTAGTTAATTAATTAATTTTAAGAAGAAAACAAACAACATTTTTTCATTTTACATACAAATTCCAGTTTCCACTCCCTGGATTCCTCCCCTTACATCCACTTAAAACCCCCACCCCACCCACCATCCAGTCCTCATAGAGGATAAAGCACATTGCTTTGGGGGAAAGTCCAAGGTCCTCCGTACTATATCTAGACTGAACAAGGTATCCATCCAAAGAGAATAGGTTGCCAAAAAGCCAGTACAAGCAGTAGGGATAAATCCTGGTGCCACTGCCAGCAACCCGTCAGTCTGCCTCAGCCATACAACTGTCACCCACATTCAGAGGAACTACTTTGGACCTTAGCTGTTTCTTTCCCTGGCTGGCTGGAGTTGGTGAGCTCCCATTAGCTCGGGTAAACTGTTTCAGTAGGTATATCCATCAAAGTCTTGACCTATTTGCTCATATTCTTACTCCTCCTACTATTCAACTGGACTTCTGGAGCTCAGTCCAGTGCTCCAATGCAGGTCTCCACCTGTGTTTACATTAGTTACTTGGATGAATGTTCTATGGTGATATTTAAGATATTCATCAGTCTGACTACAGGGCAAGGCCAGTTCGGGCATCCCCTCTTCTATTGCTTAGGGTCTTAGCTGGTGTCCCTAAGTGAATTCCTGGGAACTTCTGTAGTGCTAGGTTTCTTGCTAGCCCCATAATGGCTCCCTCAATCAAAATAACATTTTCCATTCTCTCATCTCTGTCCTTCATCCGTCTCAACTATCCCATTTCCTCAAGTTCTCCTTCCCTCTCCTGCTCCACTAGTCTTCCCCGTCCATCCTCCCTACTCCCCCCACCACACTTCCAATTTTCTCAGGCAATCTTGTCTGTTTCCCCTTTCCAGGTAGATCTATGAATGCTTTTCTTAGGGTTCATCTTGTTACTTAGCTTCTCTAGGATCATGAACTATAGGATCAATATCCTTTGCTTTACAGATAGTATCCACTTATGATTGAGTACATACCATTTCATATTTTTGGAACTGGGTTACCTCATTCAGTATAGTATTTTCTACTTCCATCCATTTGTATTCACAATTCAAGATGTCTTTTTTTTTTTTACTACTGAATACTGCTCTAATGCGTAAATGTGCCACATTTTCTTTACCCATTCTTAGGTTGAAGGGCATATAGGTTGTTACCAGGTTCTGGCTATTACAAATAATTCTGCTATGAACATAGTTGAATAAGTCCTTGTAGTACGATTGAGCATCTTTTAGGTATATGCCCATGAGTGATTTTGCTGGGTCTGGAGGTAGGTTGATTCCCAGTTTTCTGAGAAACCGCTATACTGATTTTGAAAGTGATTGTACAAGTTCGCATTCCCAACATCAATGGACGAGTGTTCCCATTACTCCACATCCTCTCCAGCATAAGCTATCATTGGTGTTTTTTGATCTTAGCTATTCTGAACAGTGTAAGATGGTATCTCAGAGTTGTTTTGATTTGCATGTCCCTGATGTCTAAGAACGCTGACCTATCCTTAAGTGTCTTTTGCCAATTTGAGTTTCTTTTGTTGGAAATTCTCTGTTTAGGTCTGTACCCCATTTTTTTAATTGCATTATTCAGAATTTTGTTGTCTAATTTCTTGAGTTCTTTATATATTTTGGATATCATTCCTCTGTCTGATGTGTGTTTCCCATTCAGTAGGCTGCCTTTTGTCTTATTGACTGTTTCCTTTGTTTTACAAAAGCTTTTCTGTTTCACAGTATTCCATTTATTTACTATTTCTTTCAGTGTCTGAGCTACTGGGGTTATATTAAGGAAGTGGTCTCTGTGCCCATGCATTGAAGGCTACTTCCCACTTTCTCTTCTATCAGGTTCAGTGTGGTCGGATTTATATGGAGGTATTTAATCCTTTTGGACTTGAGTTTTGTGCATGGGGATAGATATGGATCTATTTGCATTCTTCTTCATGCTGACATCCAGTTATGCCAGCACCATTTTTTGAAAATGCTTTCTTTTTTCCATTGTATATTTTTACAGTCTTTGTCAAAAATCAGGTGTTCATAGGTGTGTGGATTAATATCCGCATCTTTGATTCAATTCCATTGGTCAACTTCTGTTTTTTATGCCAATACCAAGCTGTTTTCATTACTGTCGCTCTATAATAGAGCTTGATGTCGGGGATGGTGATACCTCAAGAAGTTCCTTTACTGTAAAGTATTGTTTTGGCTATCCTGGGATTTTTGGTTCTCTATATGAAGTTAAGTATTGTTCTCTCAAGGTCTGTGAAAAATTGTGTTGGGATTTTGATGGGGATTGCATTGAATCTATACATTGCTATTGGTAGGATTGCCACTTTTATTATGTTGATCCTATCTATCCAAGAGCATGGGAGATTTTTCCATTTTCTGGTATCTTCTTCAATTTCTTTCTTCAAAGACTTAAAATTTTGTCAAACATGACTTTCACTTCTTTGGTTATGGTTACCCCAAGATATTTTATGTTATTTGTGGCTATTGTGAAAGGTGATGATTCTCTGATTTCTTTCACAACTTCTTTATCATTTGCATATAAGATGGCTACTGATTTTTTTTAGTAGATCTTATATCCTGCCACATTACTGAAGAGATTTATCAGATGTACAAATTCCCTAGTAGAATTTTTGTGGTCACTTATGTATACTATCATATCATCTACAAATAATGAAAGTTTGACTTCTTCCTTTCCAATTGATAGCCCCCTGATCTCCTTTTGTTGTCTTATTGTTCTATCCAGAACTTCAAGAACTATGTTGAATAGATATGGAGACAGTGGTAGACTTGTCTTGATTTTAGTGAGATTGCTTTGACTTCCTCACCATTTAATTTGATATTGGCTGTCGACTTGCTGTATATTGCTTTCATTATGTTTAGATATTTTCCTTGTTCCCATGATCTCTTCAAGACCTTTATCATAAAGGGGTGTTGGATTTTGTCAAATGCTTTTTCAGAATCTAATGAGATGATCATATGGATTTTTTTCTTTCAGTTTATTTATATGAAGGATTACATTGATAGATTTTCATATGTTTAACCATCCCTGCTACTCTGGGATAAAGCCAACTTCATCATGGTGAATGATTTTTTTCATGTATTCTTGCATTTGATTTTCCAGTATTTTATTATTTTTAAATTTATGTATATGCTGCTCTACCTGCATGTGCACCTGCAGGCCAGAAGAGGGCATCAGATCCCATTACAGATGCCTGTGAACCACCACGTATTTGCTGGGAATTGAACTCAACAATTCCTCTGGAAGAACAGCCAATGCTCTTAACCCCTGACCAGTATTTTATTGAGTATTTGTGCATCAATGTTCATGAGTGAGATTGATCTGATATTTTCTTTCTTGGTTGAATCTTTGTGTGGTATTGATATCAGGGTAACTGTAGCCTCATAAAAAGAGTTTTGCAATGTTCCTTCTGTTTCTATTATTTGGAATACTTTGAAAATTATAGGTATTAGCTCTTCTTTGAAGTTCTGGTAGAATTCTGCACTGAAACCGTCCAGCCCTAGGCTTTTTTTTTGGTTGGGAGGTTTTTGGTGTATTTTATTGTAGGTTATAAGTCTATTTAAATTGGCCACCTGGCCTACATTTAATTTTGGTATGTGGTACTTATCCAGAAAATTGTCCATTTCTTTTTAATTTTCCAATTTTGTGGAGTATATGTTTTTATAGTAGGTCCTAACGATTTTCTGAATTTCCTCAGTATCTGTTGCTGTGTTCCCCCTTTTCATTTCTTATTTCTGTTAATTTGGATGTTTCCTTGCTGTCTTTTAATTAGTTTGGATAACAGTTTTTCTATCTTGTTGATTTTCTCAATGAACTAGCTCTGTGTTTCATTGATTCTTTGTATTGGTTTCTTTTTCCCTATTTTGTTGATTTCAGCCCTCCATTTGATTATTTCCTGTCTTCTCCTACTCCTGGGTGAGTCTGCTTCTTTTTGTCCAAGAGCTTTCAGGTGTGCTGTTAAGGTACTAGTTTGAGCTTTCTCCAATTTTTTTATGTAGGCATTTAGTGCTCTGAACTTTCCTTTTAGCACTTCTTTCATTAGTGTCTCATAGGTTTGGGTATGTTGTGCCTTCATTTTCATTCAATTCTAAGAAGTCTTTAATTTCTTTATTTCTTTCTTGACCCAGGGGTGGTTCAATAGAGTACTGTTTAACTTCCATGTGTTTGTGGGTTTTCTGAAGTTAGTATTGCTGCTGAATTATAATTTTAAACCATGGTGATTCAATAAGATAAAGGTGTTTACTCCAATTTTTCTGTATCTGTTGAGGTTTGTTTTCTTACTGCTTATATGGTCAGTTTTAGATAAGGTTCCATGAGGTGCTGAGAAGTAGGTTTATTCTTTTGTGTTTGGGTAGAATATTCTGTGGATGTCTGTTAATTTCATTTGACTCATCATATCTGTTATTTCTATTATTTCCCTGTTAATTTCTGTCTTGTGACCTGTCCATTGGGGAGAAGTCTCCTACTATTACTGTGTGGGGTTTGATGTGCAGTTTAAGCTTTAGTGATGTTTCTTTTACATGTGTGGGTGCTCTTTTATTTGGAGCATAGATGTCCAGGACTGAGTCTTCATCTTGATGGATTATTCGTGTTATGAGTATAAAGTTTCCTCCATCTCTTTTGATTGATTTTAGTTTAGTCTTTTTGTTAGATAATAAGATAGACACACATGCTTCTTTCTTAGGTCCATTTGAATGGAAAACCTTTTCCCAATCCTTTACTCTAAGGTAATGTCTGTCTTTGGGGTTGAGGTGTGTTTCTTTCTTTCTTTAGCTCTACATTTTTCTCTGCTTCCCTCCCTGCCTCTCCCCTCTTCTTCAACCCTCTACCAAGGTCCCCATGCTCCCAATTTACTTAGGAGATCTTGGGGTTTTTTTTCCTACTTCTCATGTAGATTAAATCTATGTATGTCTCTCTTAGGGTCCTCATTGTTGTCTAGGTTCTCTAGGATTGTGATTTTTGGGCTGGTTTTCTTTGCTTTGTGTTTAAAAAGGACTTATGAGTAAGGAAAATGTGGTACATTTCCACAATGGAGTACTACACAGCAGAAAAAACAATGACATCTTGAATTTTGCAGGCAAATGGATGGAGCTAGAAAACATCATTTTGAGTGAAGTAACCCAGACCCTGAAAGAAAATTGTCACATGAGGTGTGTTTCTTGTATACAGCAGAAGGCTGAATACTGATTGCATATTCATTCTCTTAGCCTGTGTCTTTTTATAAATGAATTGAGTCCATTGGTATTAAGACACATTAATAACCCATAAATTGTTAATTGCTGTAATTTTTCAGTGGTAGTGTGTTTGTTTCCCTTCTTAGGATTTTGTTTTGTTTGGTTGTCTGCTGCCTGTGATCTTGTGCAGGCAGTCAGCTTCTGTGGGTTGGGGTTTTACTTCTAGTACTTTCTGTAGGGCTGGAATTGTGCAAAGGTATTATTTAAATCTGGTTTTGTCATGGAATATTTTGTATTCTCCATCGATGGTGATTAAAAGCTGTGCCGGATATAGTAGTCTGGACTTGCATTCATGATCTCTTAGTGTCTGCATCACATCTGCCCAGGACCTTCTGGCTTTCATGGTTTTCATTGAGAGGTTGGGTGCAATTCTGATAGGTCTACTTTTATGTTACTTGACCTTTTTCCTATGCAGCTCTTAATATTTGTTCTTTATTTTGTATATTTTACATTTTAATTATTACATAGTGAGGGGATTTTTTTGGATCCAGTTTATTTGGTGTTCTGAAACTTCTTTACCTTCATAAGAATATCCTTTTTTAGGTTGGGAAAGTTTTCTTTAATGATTTTGTTGAATATATTTTCTGTGCCTTTGAGCTGCAGTTCTTCTCCTTCTTCTATCCCTATTATTCTTAGGTTTGATCTTTTCATGGTGTCCCAGATTCTCTGGATGTTTGGTGTTAAGAATTTGTTGGACTTCATGTCTACTTTGACCAAAGAATCTATATCTTCTATATTATCTTCAATACCTGAGATTCTCTCTTCCATCTCTTGTATTCTGTTAGTTATGCTTGCTTTATAGTTCCTGTTTATATACCCAGATGTTCCATATGCAAAATTCCCTTGATTTGTGCTCATTTATTGCCTCTATTTCAGACTTCAAGACTTGAAATATTTGCTTCACCTATTTATTGTTTTTTTCTTGGTGTTATTGGGTTTCTTTGAGAGATTTATTAATATCTTCCAATTTTTTTGTCTTTTCCTTCATTTCTTTAAGGGAATTTTCATTTCCTATTTAGAGATCTCCAATATCTTCATGAAGTTACATTTAAAATCATTTTCTTCTGCTTCTTCTGGGTTAGGATGATCAAGTCTTCCTGATGTATGACCACTGGGTTCTGGTGTCACCATATTGCTTTTTAGGTTACTGGATGAACTCTTGCATTGGCACTTACTCATTTCTTCCTTCAATGATGCCAGCAATGACTTTGTGTCTAAGTCCAATCCTTGCAATGGCTGTCTATATCTTGGGAACTGTTCTTGGTCTGCTCTGTACTGTCACTGTCTGTGTCTCAGGGTTTTTGGAGCAGCCTACCTGCAGGAAACTCACCTGCTAGCTGGTTAGCGGAGCCATGGCAGGTGGGGGCAGAGTTTTGTCCTTGTATGGAGGGCCTAGAGAGTAGGGTGTCCCACTGGGTAGCTGGTCACTCACCTCTTGGTCCTCTCTGGTGACAGCAGGCTGTGTTTCAGATTTCCACTGAGATTGCAGGAGGATAGGAGGACTTGGGGGCATGTGAGAATTTGTAGATTGCATGGTCTGATGGTTAGGGTGGGGATAATGGGAGAGCACACCTGCAGGAAACTCTGTAGGCTGGCTAGAGTATCTGAGGCTGCTGGGGGAGGGGCCCCGGGTTTTGCCCCATTATGGAGGGCCTAGGGAGTTAGGTGTACCACCAGTGGCTGGTCACTCACTTTTTGGTCCTCTCTATGTAAGGGCAGGCTGTTTTTCAAAGAGTCCCACTGAGGTTGCAGGGGGATAGGAAGGTTTGGGACAGGGCTGCCTACATACATTTTTAAAACCTGAGACCCTTACTTTCAGCATTGTGGATTTGTGCCCCATGTTGGGCACCATTTTGTAGGTAGAGGCTGCTCATTTGTTCCCAGCCACCCAGATATAAAATAATAACCCAGAAAGTATATTAATTATAACACAGATTAGCCATTCACTTAGGCATATTCCTAGCTAGCTCTTATATCTTAAATTAAACCATTGCCATTGTTTTATATTTTAACATGAGGCTTGTGTTTACTGGTAAGGTTCCAGGGATTCTGTCTCCTTCAGAAGCTACATGGCTTCTCTCTGACTCCACCTTCTTTTCTCCTCTATCTCTGCTTGGAATTCCCACCTTACTCTATTCTGCACTGTAATAGGCCCAAAGCAGATTCTTTATTAACTAATAGTAATAAAACATATTCACAGCATACAGAGGGGAACCCCACATCACCAAACAGACAGAAATTCAAAGCGATACCACTGAAAAAAGGAATAAGACAAGGTTGTCCACACTCCATATCTATTCAATATAGTACATGAGGTTCTACTAAAGCAATAAGACAACAAAAGGAGCCTACTAGTGACATTATTTTGCACAAATACAAAGTGGCTTAAAGTTATCCAAACTTCAAGGAAAATTGTGGTCCTTTTTCAGTTATTCAGGTATTACGAGACTAGGACTGCTTACTTAGCTGTTAAATATATGTGAGATCCCATGTAAACAACGATTATCTTCACAGTGGTAATGAGGGTACTGTGGCCCTATATGATCTCTAGCCCTGAACAGCATACTTTTTAAGGTAAGAAGTCTGTCCTATACAACCTGGAACCAGCCTGTAAGTCAGTCAAGACTCCTTAACCTATGAGAGTTAGTACTTAAAATTTCTGACATCAGCCTGGTTTTTTAACCAGCAAAATGCCCTTTCCTCCCAGGTTCAAACAACCCCACCTCCATACGCATGTAAGCTACCCTAGTTTAACTCCTTAGGTTACCCAGAAAAGAAAGGCTGTTGTAATGAGGGGCTCGGGCTGCGTTCCCAGTGTCTGGTTCCCGGAGCTGGGCTCCTTGTGCTACCCGGCTCCCGGTGTGTACCCGAAATAATTACACGGAAACTGTATTCATTGAAATACTGCCTGGCCCATTAACTCTAGCCTCTTATTGGCTAACTCTCACATATTTGTTTAACCCATTTCTAATAATCTGTGTGTCACCACGAGTCGTGGCTTACCCGGAAAGATTCAGTGTGTGTGACCTGGCGGGTTTCATGGCGGGCGGGTCTCTCTGGCTCTGTCCCCTTCCCAGCATTCTCTTTTCTTTATCCTGTCTATCTAAGTCCTGCCCTATCAGAAGGCCAAGGCAGATTCTTTATTAACCAATAAAAGCAACCCAAATACAGAAGGACCCTCCTACACCATTTCCCCTTTTTCTGTTTAAACAAAAAAGAAAGGCTTTCATTTTAACATAGTAAAATTACA
>PVIU01028865.1:0-18355 GCA_004026605.1 Ondatra zibethicus
GGTGGGCCTTGGACTTCCAACAGGGCAGGGCACCATGCCCTCTTTCAAGGAAGAAGGGGGAGGGAGGAGGGGTGGGGGGTAGTGGGAGGGGACCGGGAGAAGGGGAAGAAAGGAAAAAAATTTTTTTTTATCTTTAATTATGTTCTTGAATGGAAAAAATAAAACAAAACAATGTATGGAAAAAAAAAAAGAAAAAAAATAAATATCTTGAAAGAAAAAAAAAAAGGTTAATCCATGATGAAGTGATAAAAAAAAATTTAACTTAAAAATTTGTATGCCTCCTCGCATATTTATATGTTTGCTTTTATAAATATTACATTTACCAAAAAAAAAAAAAAAAAAAAAGAAATCTCTGTCAACAAAGACACAGCAATTTGATTCCTGGTTATTTATGCCAGAATACTAATTGATGGGATAGCCAACATTTTTTTCAGGCCACATACTCTTTATTGCAACTCTTTAAAGATAAACATCTTTATAGAGCAAACGTAGTCATAAACTGTATAAATCAATGGGTATAAAAATAGTGTAATAAATGCTACTTATAAAGGAGGCTATAGGCCAGATTTGTCCAGGTTACTATATGTAGTTTGTTGATCCCTAACACACACACACACACACACACACACACACACACCACACATATATATATATATATATATATATATATATATATATTTGTATCAAACTGTACATAACTGCCTATAACAGCTTTAATCATAACTGCCAATCATTGGGGAAAAGAAATGTCTTTCACCTTGAGAATGGATAAAGTGTGGCATATGCATTCAGCAATTTTTTAAATACAACTTAAATGCAAGTCAAGGGAGTTATAATAACTATAAAACAGGCTTTATTAAGACTGTATAATGTATGATTCTATCAACATATAGGAACTCTCTGAGGGGTGGAGTTGTTAGGCCTTACCTGACAAAAAAAAATGTGGCCCTAGTGAATTTCAGTGGAAAGGTGCTGCCCAAATTCAAGAAACATGCAAGACATGTATTTGAGGCAAGACTGGATCTGTACAGTCACAGAAAAAACAAGGTGTCTAGTGAAAATAAGGCAGAGAAAAATAGAGAGGATTGGGAGAGTGGAAAGCTAGACAATACCCAGATCAGGTAGAACTTTGCAATTCATCATAAGGAGTTTAGATTTTATTTTAAGTATATGGAACTAAGAAATTAATGAGCACTAGTAAGTATGGAAACAATTTTTCTGACTCATGTTTTTGAAATGTCACCCTATGCCTAGGAAAGCAGGTATGAAAGAAAGGGTAGACAGAAAGATAGGGCTATTTTGCAGATTGGTGCTACAGTGATGTGGTGGGGTTTTATGAAAGCATATAGTCACAGTATATTCTGAAGCAGTTAATATGATTTTCTTATGGATGAAAGAATCTGAGCTAAAACATATTTTCAAGTTCTGTGCTCAAAACTGTGGAAGTTTCATCTTATTACAGTAGAAGCACATGAGAAGTGGTCAGGTTAAGGGTGTATTTTGAAGATAGAAAACAGGCTGGCACTAGTTTGAAATGGGGTAGAAAGAAGAAAAAATAAAGAAGTCTTCCAGGTCTTCATTCTGTACAAATAGGTACATGAAATTAGTATGCATAAGGAATATAACAGTAGTAAACAGAAGGTTTTGGAGAGTAATTAAAAGTTAACACTTTTTACTCTGAATAGAAATACTTAGCAGGGCTGGAGAGATGACTCAGTGGTTAAGAGCACCGATTGCTCTCCCAGAGGATCTGGGTTCGATTCTCAGCACCCACATGATGACCAACAACTATCTATAACTCCAAGATCTGACACTCTCACACAGACATGCATACAGGCAAAACACTAATGCACATAAAATAAATAAATTAGTTTATAAAAAAGCTGGGTTGTGGTGGCATATGCCTTTAATCCAGCACGCGGGGAGGCAAAGGCAGGCGGATCTCTGTGAGTTAGAGGCCAGCCTGATCTACAAAGGGAGTTCCAGCAATATGGGTAGGATTAAAGCCGTGGCTTTGATGGCTGGATCCAGCCCATTCCTTAGCTTTCTGTGATTCCAGCCTCATGGTGGAGGTACTGGCTATAGCCATGTTTATTGACACAATTCTATGGTGTTTCAAGGTCCTTACCAGCAAGCAGGCTGCTGAGTTACACAGGGAAATCCTGTCTCAAAAACAAACAAACAAACAAGCAAAAACAAATACTTAGCAGGCAATTTTATATTAGTATGGTATTCAGGAAAAGAAACTAAGTTCTTGAGCCCACATTATCAGCATTTACATAATATTTCAAATTAACTGGACTTAGGGGATCACTAGAGGATAGAGTATGGTTACAAGAAAAAAAGTGGAGAAAGACTATACCAGGACACTGTCATTTAGAGGTAAGGAAGAGGAAAATTAGTTAATAAAGGAAGTTGAAAAAGAAAAACAAGTAAGGAAGGAGAAAAACCTGAAATTCAAGGTGAAGAAACTTTGTCACAGAAGAGATGGTTAGCACCTGTGTCCGATGTTGCTTGACTAAAGAGGGCAAGGATGACAGGGATCTAAAAACCGATACTAAAGCTGATTATTATGTAGGTTATTGGCAGCCTTGATGAAAATCATTTTAGAGTAGAGAGACTAGAAGTTTGAAAGAAGATGAGTGTAAAGACTGACTTGTCACATTTATTCTCTTCTATAAGGGGTGGATTAAGAGTGGCAGGACTGCAAGTGGGTGACTTTAAATATGCCCAAATATAATATAGTGTAGCCCTGATAAAAGTGTCTGAATAATTACCATGTGCCAAGGACACATTGCTAGGGAGCTCTATTGTAATTAATGTTTTAAAATCAATAAAAGTTATTTTCCATCTTGAAATATAACTTGCACGTATTAAATGAAGAAGCAGAAACAAGTTAATATTTAATTCAACGTGAGGATAATCTTTGAGGTCAATTCCATACATTTAAATGAAGCAAACGACTAGCCCTGAATTAAGCTTAATAACTTTACATCTTTGAGAGGCATCTCTAAAATCACAATAGCTGATATAGCTATCTTCAGAGCTAGTCATTTAATGCTTGGCATTGACCTACTTTCCTCTATTTAAGAATTAGCTGTTCAGTTGAATCTTGTTCTTACAGTATGAAGAACAGAAGTATAATTTGTTGCAATTTTAAGTCAAAATTGTACATTTTGTCCAACAAAGCAATCTCCTGCAAGTAAATGTAAAACTACACAAAATCGCAGCCTCTTTAGAAAGCATTGTTTCTCCAGTATGAAGAAGTTTAACTGCCCATTGATTACCGATTGTTCCTAATTTTTAAACGTCAGACAATGTAATGTCTAACGACTTAAGTTATAATTTACAGCTAACAAAACCACAAGAAATTGTAAAGGATGATGTGTCTCAGTAGCAGAGACTAAACTTTGCCACCTGTCTAGCTGTCCTAGATGATGTTAGATTGTTTTTTATGGTTAAAAACCTTTCTTTATTCCCCTTCTCAAGAGAACCTACCTGGGACTACAGCAAAACTTTCATTAAGCCAATATGCATCCTGTCTCCCTCAACCCAATAGTTTCTTGGCCTCTTAGGGATTAGTAAGTTGCTACATACTAGTGCTGTTCACCTCATAATCTCTCTCTTATAGCACCAAATTAGTGTTAATTGTACCTTTAGGTGCCACAATATGTCTTAGGTTATCATCAGTGTTGTGCAAAAAAGTGATTGGTTAATAACTTTCTGAAACATAAGTATTTTGATTATGAGATCCTGTAACATGAGAGCCTGCTTGTCGGGGTTTCTGTGCTGCCCAGTTCCCTCAGCCATTTAGCCCCAAAGAAAATCACACGGAGGTCTCCATAAGATTATAAACTGATTGGCCCATTAGCTCAGGCTTCTTATTAGCTCTTGTAGCTTATATTAACCAATTATTCTTATTTATGTTATCCACATGGCTCAGTACCTTTTTCAGTGGGGCAGGTCACATACTGCTTCTTCGGTGGTCTGGGCAGAACAGAAACCCCACAAGCAGGCCCTCATGTTACAGAATGGCACCCACGTGAACAACTGCATCCACATAAAGCCTGACAGAGCGTGGGAAGTAATTCTGGGCAGAAAAGAATAGAGTAAAGCATGGCTTCTTGGTAGTAGCAATTTCTTAGGTCTGCTCTGCTTGCTAGAGGCAATCAAGTGCTCTCATTTAAGATAGGCTTCCTCACTCAGCTTTAGCTGCAAAACCTTGCAGCTCTTTTAAGAGGTCCTGCCATGAAACACTTACATAGTGTTGATGAAAAGCTGACTGCATGCTTTTTGGTTTTCAGCCACAGCAGGAAAAAAGCTGTGCCGTTTTAAAATGCCGGCTTTCTGGGCCATTCTGCCAGTGCAAACTCTGACTCTTTCAGGCAGGCAGTCTGGCTACAGAGAGAGCATTCTAGTGTTGTTTGTGAACACATTGTTGCAGCCTGCTTGCTGGTAAGGACCTTGAAACACCATAGAGTTGTGTCAATAAACATGGCTATAGCCAGTACCTCCACCATGAGGCTGGAATCACAGAAAGCTAAGGAATGGGCTGGATCCAGCCATCAAAGCCACGGCTTTAATCCTACCCATATTGCTTAGTAAATTAAAGACTCATGTGGTCAGAAAAAGAGAGAGAGAGATAGTAAAGATAGATTCAAAGATTTAAAAAAAAATCTCTAAATCGTTTGCTGTGTTTAAAAATATATGCACGCTAAAGGTTAAAGTCCTTAAAATAAAAAAGAAAGAGAGTAGTTGGGTATGGTGGTACACACCTTTAATCCCAACACTTGGGAGGCAGAGGTAGATGGACCTCGGTGATTTCAAGGTGTGGTAGCACACACATTTAATCCCAGCACTGGGGAGGCAGAGACAGATGAATCTCCTTGAGTTCAAGGATAGCCTGGTCTACAGAGTGATTTCCATGAAAAGATACACAGAGAACCTGTCTCAAAAAGCCAAAAGTTAAAAGTAAAAATAAAAGAAATAGAGGTTAAAATAAAGCCATGTAAAGATGAAAAATACACAGAGAATCTTGATACTGTATGTTATTGTGCTCTCTTTGAATTGTTTGAATGCTGAGGAAAAAGCAACATCTGCTAAAAGATATTTGCTTATAAATGCTGCTGAATTAACCCAAGATAGGTATTTTGAAAATACCTTGACTTCAAAATTGAAGTCAAAAGGTATGTTACTTTGGAGAAGAGATTTTGCTTTTATTTCCACAGGAAATGAGAGGCTGTGGATTCATTCTGAGTTAAGAAAACTCAGGTTTGATCAAGGAAGACCACCTGAGAAATCTCCGGTAGGAACAGATGGCCCAGATGTCTGAGTTCTACATCCAGAACAGATTCAAGATGATGCCTGAGATGATCAAGACTCACAGGATACTCCAGTCAGAACTTGATCATAACTCTAAATTTTCTTTAGGTCCCCATAAGATTATCAGTACCCCCAACCAGCCAGAAGTAGCCTGGAGTACTACACCCACATTCCCAAAAAATGGACTATGGATATTTTCCTTTTTTTAAAAAAAAAAAGCAGGGGAACTGGTGTGGGACAACCATCTATATTCTGTCAATTATATTTTAAATAAACGCTGATTGAGTGATAGCCAGGTGGGAAGCATAGGCGGGAAAACCAGACAGGAAGTAGAGGTGGGACAATGAGAGCAGGAGTATTCTGGGAAGAAGGAAGCTCTTTCCGCAGTCCTGCCCAGACCATACAATTTCCATGGTGTTAAATACCCTCACTATGAGTAATTTTAGTTTATTAATGATTCTAATTAATGTGTAGAGATTCACACAGTCAGCTATCAGTTATCAGGAGGCCCCCCAATTCAGCACAATACTGAAATGATGTGTGCCTAGGCTATAATAGTGAAATCACAATGCATAGTTTAGAAATGGTGCAACAACCTATTCAAACAGAGACTGAAAAAAAAACAGTGAATTCATTCTAGAAACATTGGAAAAATATCAAGACAAGAAGCACGGCATGGTACAAACATCATGATTAAAATTTTAAAGTGTATGCAACTTAAGTAAGTTAATTAAGTCTAAGAGAGGGAATGAGTAGAGATAGATGCCAAGTGAGAGAGAATTCCTTTTGTTTAGAAATTCTATGAAGAAAAAAGTCAGTATGACCATTTTTTATATTGTGTACTAACAATTCACAAGAACATTTGAAATGTGATTTGATTTGTGCTTAGGATAAAAATAAAACTCTTTTCTGAGTACACAGCATTAGCTCTGTCTCTCAAACACTAGGAAACACTTCACCCATTCAAATAACACCATTGCTTCACTCATAGCTCTGTGGAAAAGTAGTGTGCATCTTGAGACACCAACAGCTTGTCATAGTGTGATTTGTTTTCATAGTGATTAATGAAAACATTCAATTCATGTTGCGATGGCCAGTGAAATGTCATCTCTAGACCCCTCAGCCAGCTCAACATAGAAACAGATGTCTTCTGTTGCCAATATACAAGTTTTTTAATTAATCTGTGTCCTTTAACAGGGGTGTGCGTGTGTGTCTCTGTGTGTGTGTGTGTGTGTGTTTGTGTGTTTAACTTAGACACAGAAAAGCACTGTGTTATTTGCAAGAAAATGGTTGGAATTGGAGATGATTATATTAACCAGAATATGATAAAGAAGGAGACTATGAGGAGTGTGAAGAGGAGGAGGGCATACACATGGTCAAATTACATGATCAACTTGAATGAAAATGTCAGTATAAAACACACCGATTGGTAAAACTAATAATATACCAGCAACTTTTTTTAGGGGGGCTAATTTTTATTGTATTTATTGAGCTATATATTTTTCTCTGCTACCCTCTGTGCCTTTCCCCTCCCCTTCAATCCTCCCCATGCTCCCAATTTACTCAGGCGATCTTGGCTTTTTTAAAATCCAATGTAGATAAGATCCATGCATATCTCTCTTAGGGTCCTTTTTGTTGTCTAGGTTCTTTGGGATTGCGAATTGTAGGCTGGTTTTTCTTTATGTCTAAAAGCCACTTATGAGTGAGTAGATATGATATTTGTCTTCTGAGTCGGCTTACCTCACTCAATATGATGTTTTCTAGATTCACCCATTTGCCCACAAATTTCAAAATGTCATTATTTTTTTCTGCTGTATAGTACTTCATTGTGGAAATGTACCACATTTTCCTTATCCATTCTTTAGTCGACAGGCATTTAGGTTGTTTTCAGGTTCTGGCTATGGCAAACAATGCTGCTATAAACATAGTTGAGCACAGGTCCTTGTGGTACGATTGAGCATGCTTTGTATATATACCCAAAAGTGGTGTTTCTGGGTCTGGAGGAAGGTTGTTTCCTAATTTTCTGAGAAATCGCAATACTGACATCCAAAAGAGCTGTGCGAGTTTGCATTCCCACCAGCAATGCAGGAGTATTCCCTTTACCCCACAACCTCTCCAGCATAAGTTGTCATCAGTGTTTTTGATCTTGGCCATTCTTGCTGGTGTAAGATGGAATCTCAGTGTTGTTTTGATTTGCATTTCTCTGATGACTAAGGTTACTGAGCATTTCTTTAAGTGTCTTTCAGCCATTTGACATTCTTCTGCTGAGAGTTTTCTGTTTAGGTCTGAACCCCATTTTTCAATTGGATTATTTGTTCCTTTGATGACCAATTTCTTTTTCTTTTTTCTTTTCTTTTCTTTTTTTTTTTTTTTGGTTTTTCGACACAGGGTTTTTCTGTGGCTTTGGAGCCTGTCCTGGAACTAGCTCTTGTAGACCAGGCTGGCCTTGAACTCACAGACATCCACCTGCTTCTGCCTCCCGAGTGTTGGGATTAAAGGTGTGTGCCACCACCACCCGGCTGATGAGCAATTTCTTGAGTTCTTTGTATATCTTGGAGATCAGCCCTCTTGTCCCATGTGGGGTTGGTGAAGATCGTTCCCCATTTGTAGGCTGCAATTTTGTCTTGTTGACCATGTCCTTTGCTTTACAGTGGTTTCTCAGTTTCAGGAAATCCATTTATTAATTGTTTATCTCAGTGTCTGTGCTACTGGGGTTATATTTAGGAAGTGATCTCCTGTGCCAATGCATTCAAGTGTACTTCCCACTTTCTCGTCTATGAGGCTCAGTGTGGCTGGCTTTATGTTGAGATCTTTGATCCATTTAGACTTGAGTTTTGTGCATGGTGATAGATATGGGTCTATTTTCAGTGTTCTACATGTTGATATCCAGTTATGCCAGCACCATTTGTTGAATATGCTTTCTTTTTTCAATATTATATTTTTTCCTTCTTTGTCAAAAATCAGATGTTCATAGGTATGTGGATTGATATTTGAGTCTTCAATTTGGTTCCATTGGTCCTCTTGTCTCTTCTTATGCCAATACCAGGCTGTTTTCAGTACTGTAGCTCTGTAGCAGAGTTTGAAGTCAGGGATTATGGTGCCTCCAGAAGTTTCTTTATTGTATAGGATTGTTTTGGCTATCCTAGTTTTTTTGCTTTTCCATATGATGTTGAGTATTGTTCTTTTGAGGTCTATGAAGAATTAGTTATTTTGATGGGGATTTCATTGAATCTACAGATTACTTTTGGTACGACTGCCATTTACTATGTTAATTCTACCTACCCAAGGGCGTGGGAGATCTTTCCATTTTCTGGTGTCTTCTTCAATTTCTTTCTTCTAAGATTTAAAGTTCTTGTCATACAAGTCTTCCACTTCTTTGGTTAGAGTTACTCCAAGATATTTTATGATATTTGGGGCTATTGTGAAGGGTGATGTTTCTCTGATTTCTTTCTCAGCCCATTTATCATCTGTTATATCAGCAACCTTTAAAACCATTTAGAGAAGCATTTCTAGGAATATTTAAACAATATACTCTCAGGATGAGTATAGTGGAACACACTTATCATACCTGTCATGAGGAGGCTGAAAAAGGAAGATTGCAAGTATGGGACCAGTATGAGCTACATAGCATAACCTTTTCTCAAAAAGTATTATTGCCAACATAACTCGATGCCGGAGCACCTCTGTGCAATGAATTTGAATGCTAACAACACGCACACATGCATGTGTGTGTCCACACACACACACATACACACATGCACACACATACCACATTCTTGTCAGGTGTGGGAAAACACCTATAATTTCATAACCGGAAAGCCTGAAGCAGTAGATCGTAAGTTTAAAGCAACTGTGGACTGCGTAGCAAGACTCTTGTCTAAAAACAAAGTACAATAAAAATACTTAGCCAACAATGTCTTCCCTGCTAGTCTGTTTTCTATAACCCAGAATAAGGATTTAGAGCTATGCAATTCAATTTATTAACCACAACTTACACGAAGCCACTTATAGTTAAATGTAAGTCAATTAAGCTTAATTACAATTAAAACTTCAGTTACCCAGGCACAGTTGACATATATCAAAGTCTAGTTTTCTGTTGTCATTTGCTTGTGAGACAATAATGCTGAATAGCACAGATAAATAACGTTTCCATCATTACAAGGTGTTCTTTTGGATGGTGCTGATCTAGATACAGAAAACGTAAGTTTTATTTTCCAGAAACTTTGTCTCAGCTGAGATAGTAATAATCATCAGGCTATTGTGTATTCAAGGCTTTGCTCTGACAGTGACCAATAGGCAAAAACATCATGCTGTTCTTTCAAAATCAGAGCAATAGCTTTATTAAAATATAGAGACATCTTATGAATTTCCCCCAGTGTAAAAATATATGGTAGTGGGCTTAAATGCCTATCAAGGACTAGAAAAAGGGAATCTGCTCTTTAAAAAAAGCAAGGTAAGACAATGGTAACCAATTTCAACAACTAAAAAGGGTTGCAATGTTTTTCGACCACTTATCATTTGTTTTACTCTGTTGTCTCCATGTCTTGGCATAAATTTCATTTTATTCTTTTTTTAAAGCTTCAGTTTCTTAATGAGTTTGATTCTACTTTCCTTTATAAGCATGAGGGGGTAATTCTCCAGTTTTAACATGATTGCCTGGCAGTTTTCAGATACAAGAATTGTATGGTTGTAGAGTTGCAAAGGCCCTTGGTAGCGATGTAGTACAGTAGAGCCTTTATATAGAAAAGTAAGCCATACCCAAGAGAACTTAAGTTACAGTGCAAGGTCAGCCAGCTAATTGGTAACAGAGGTAGGAATGGACGTTAGGATTTCAGAGTCTCAATCAATTTGTAAAATAAGTTTCTTTTAATACTACGTCTTTTAGAAAGAATATGCCATTGTCTCTGACAGTTACAGCAGAGACGATACCCTATCTTCAACTATAACAACATCATCACAGTAAGTGAACAGACTAATGAACAGCATTAGATTAAATAAGCACAATCTCAAACCTTCCTGAAACTATCACCTTGCATGATAACTGAAATAAAAGAATATTTCTTTGAGAGAGAATGAAATAATACCTTAAACAAACCCTCACCAAACTAAAGTTTTTATAGTATACTACTTTCTTCAAAATAGAGATTATGTGGATCAAAAATTCTTATCCCAAATAAACTAAACTCTCATCAGTTCTTTGTATTTCTTGTCGCTTGGGCATCTCTAGTCTTAATGTCCTGTTTTTAAAGAAACATGGATCTTTTTTGGTCCAAACCACTTTTAACACTTTTATCTTTGGTTTATTAGAAGCATCCATATATCATATCCTAGGGAAAGAAGATAAAATAAGGCATCTTTCTTGCATATAAATCATGACCTGTGGATCATCTCTGTTAATTAAAAAATCCTCGCAAGGCTAAACTCAATATGATGGAAGTTTAGGACATCCTTGATAAAGGACAAACCAGGAAAGAAAAGTATTTAAAATTTCCATAAGACAGGAAGTCGTATTGGTTTACTTCATATTACAGCTGTATAGATAGTGCCAAAATTCTCTATGCCTATTAAATGACACTAATATGAGCATGCTGAAACATTATTGTAGCTCAATATTTTTTGGTAAGTGGTATTTCTTTTTTCAATATTGTCTGGCAATATAAAAAAAGCTAGTATAAACTGGAAATACACAGTCTTGATTATGGAGTGCGACTTCAACAAGGTCAGCAAAATATAATCAGAATTTTCACCATCCCATTTCAGTGACATATTCAAAAAAGATGCCCATTAGCCTTGAGTTTGGTTTGCATGGTTATTTGATACACCTGATGCATAAAAGAGAATGGTTAGTATAAGAGCCTTTTCAAGGTGTGAACACGTATTTATTTTAGGGTTGTAATTACTTATGCTTCTGGTTGGTGCCAGTCATGTCAATAGGATTATATTCCAGAAATTGATTTTCCACCAATGAGTAAATAATGAAGTAATTTAACCTCATCTTCTTCCTAATCTAAAACCTTTCACTTGCACTGTGAAGAAAGGCAGCTGCCTTCACTTGAGACGTGCTCATGCACAAGGCCAATAAATATCTTCAGGCTTTATATGAAGGTCATGCAAAGCTGATCAGTCAAGAAATGTGTACAGTTGAAGTACATCTTCTGTTTCTTGCAGCCATCAATCCTGGCTTTCAGGGATGTTGCCACCTATGTTAAAGGGCAAACACAATACTACATTAATCATGGGTATGGCTATAGACCTGAGAATTACTATTTCATTTATTTTCATTTAAGTGTTTATTCAGATACCTGCATGAAAAACAAATAGCACTTAGAAAAAATTAAAATAGAAAGGGACAAGGGAAGAAGTGATTGCTCAGATTGTGAGTGATTTGGTCCTTCTTTGTGTCATACCTTTTATTACAGCACAAGCTGTGTCTTCTTGAAGGAAGCTGACATATGTAGCAATCACAATTAGACACAAGACATTGCTCTTCATTGTCATAAACAAAATCTTCCAGTGGTCAAATTAGTCCTATTTTCTTTCTTTTTGATTTATGTAGCTAATAATGGTGGTATCTAAAAGGAATACATATTTATTACATACCAGAAGGGCACTGACTTGTTCCTTTCATTAGGTCATTTTTTTTCCCTTTCAGAAAACAAACATCACTAGTATAGGTTTCAAGAGTAAAATCAGGCCACCAGAGCCCAAATCCAGGAGCCTGTCTATGCTTTCTGTTAGGCAACAAAAACCATAAGTCCAGCATGTCATTAATTTGCTGCTTGTGAATCCTGCACACAGTACAGCATTATAATGGAGAAGCGCCTCTGGGTAGCTTCCCATTTATGTGAGAAAATAAAGGTAGCAAAGCAACAACTTAGTTGAAAATTATTCTTTCTTCTCTGATGTTTTCTAAGTTACTACTTATATCCATGGTTTAATAAAATTGAGAACTTTGAGGTCATTTTTATTTCTCTGCAACTTTACTTTTAGCATTTTGGTAATTTTTACTGAAAGATGTTTACATTATTAAAAATAAAGTATGCCTTTTCTGGAAGATAATATTTTTAACTATATGAGTTGGGGTTGATTGCCTTCTATGAGTAACAGGTTTCAGGAATTTTTTTTTTTACTTTGCCCCCAAAATTTTAGTCCCAGATGTATACCAGGGTATACACTAAGCATAAAACTATGAGATCTAAGTTAATGACTGCCTTATTCTGATCCCAGAAACTGTTAGATTTCTCCTGAACTGTAAATAATCTAATCATTTGTTTTCTTTCACCATAAGCTGCTTGAAGCAAGCACCTGACCCAGCTTAGTGACAATTAGAGTTAAGTCAGTCCTCGCTTCTGTGTTCTCACATGGAAATGACGTCAGGCAAAATCACATTGGAAAGCATTTGTTGACTAGGAAGACTCTGGAGAAGCAATAGGATTCTCTTCTGGGAAATGAGATAGAATGAGATTAAACAACCATCTTCTCCAAGAAGAGAGTAAAATGAGAAAGTTAAAGTGACATAATCTCTACATTGTCTTTTGTTTTCATTTTCCTCCTAGAGTTAATTTTATTGAATAAAATCTTTGTATTATTAAGATATCAGTTTGTGTGACATTGAATTCACAATGATCACTTGGACATTGCATACACAATCTTTTTATTATCTGTGAATTCCCATGGTTGCATTTTCAAGTTCAGAATCCAACACCACCATCCTTTTGTTCTTTTTTTTCTTCCTGGAACACATCTCATTCTGCTACTGCTCCCGGAACCACTGGACAGTGATTTCTTAGGTCAGTTCTTTCCCCTCCACCTCCACAAGTTAAATAACTCTTGTCAAACAGTATGGATTTTGGAGATGTCAGAGGAGGAGTTTGGACTCTAACTGCCCATGAGATTGTATCAGCCCTTTTGAAACATTGGCCTGGCAGTGTTTGGGTAATGACCCAGTTAAAGCATTATTGGATATGGGTTTAAGAAAAAGCTTTGAACAGCATTTGGCAAAGGCTTTTGTCTTTCTGTAAAGCTAAACCAGAAATAAAGCAAAGTTCACTCCTCCTGTGGTCTTGTTCACGCTGGGTCATTAACTTCTCTCTACTTTAAAGGATGTCTTTTTTTTTTTTTGCCTTGTTCATGTGGGCAGTATACCAGAAGTGTAAGAAAAAAATCACCAGTCCAGATAACTTAGGGCCTTATATTAGAGTTCATGAATAAATAAACACTTATTGAAACAATTTGGTATTTTGCAATGAGATCAATGGAAATGGCAGTTTGAAAACGTATCTTATTTTTCTTTGTAGCCAAACATTGTCTGACAGTGCTCCTAGCTCCACGTTATCAATTTAGTGTCAAATGTCTTTAGGTTGGTTGGGTTTATATGGATTTCCCTTCTCAGTGTATACATTCAAGATGAGTCAAAGAAGTGACTAGAATTCAATTATTTTTTAAAATATGGAACAAAGAAATATTAACTTTTGAGTTTTGTCTTGAGAAATCAAGACAGACTCGGTGCTGTCATTTATAAGAAACAAGAAACTTGGCCTTCCTAGGCTTATTTTTCTCCTGACTTGTCGAATCTCCTATCTTCTGTTATGTTTTGTGTAGAGTAGAGCTGAATCTGACTTCAATATCTGATTTCATTCATATATCAGGGAAAGAAGAAGTAAAGATAGAGAAAATTGAACACGGGTCAAGGATGCCATTATTATTTCACTCTAGGGCTGCTGTGCATGGTCATTCATTATACAGAGTCACCAAGCCCAGTTTATGAGGCAGACACTAAATCCATCCTGTGCTTCATTTGTTAATCCATATACCTACCATTCAACTGCATTTTCCCAGAGGAAAAGATACCCTTTTGCACAACACGCCAACTACAATTTACCCTGCCCAGATACAAGTGTTGTTGCTTCAGAAGAAAGAGATGCCTTACTGTAAGTCACAGGAGATAACCCTATATACTTGAAGGATTGTGCTTAGTTTCTTACACTAAATCACCAATCCCACAATCCAGTAGATTATAGCATCCCAGCCAATATATAACATAAACTCATCTTATAGGCCAAGTTACATAAAGACAAAGCCTAATGCCAATGTTTTGTTCAGGTGTAGAATGCCTAGTTGCCCCTGCCAGGGTTGAAGGAGCCTTTAGTACTACTGAAAGTCTTGAGAAAAGCCAGGAAGTTTGGGTCACCATCTCAATAACTTCTTAAAGTATCATTTTTTGGATCAAAGAAATAAGGGGTGGGGTAAGAAAGCTAAGAAAGGAAGTAATCTCAGCTGGATACTCATTTAAGCTTGTTCCACAGGGAAATCTATGGTATAAATTAGTTTATCTGACTTTGAGGTAGGAAAGCCAGTTTTTGTAATTTATTGTTATACAGGCATGAACTCTTGACCTAGGAAGATGATTTCCAGCACTAAGATGGCCCCTAAGGTGGTAAGGCCAATTGACTCCTTTAAAAATAATTTAAAAGCCTGCAGGCATCATCATACAAATTGACTTTCAATGGTAAACAAAATTTACTACAACTGCTAGAGACTAAAGAGAAGGAGGAAACCTGCACATTAAACAGGAAAGTAGGGCAGTGATTTTCAAACCAAGAAGCAAGAACTCACTGGAAACCTGAATGCTATGCTAATTGGCATGACTTACAGGGCACCTTAGAAAATGTAGCATGAGAATAACGTAGAAAATGGATAAGAACAGAGAAGTCTCAAATTTAAATATGTAAATTAAAGCAGTAAAACTAATTGCCCAATGGATTGAAAAGACATTATTATTATCATTATTATTGTTATTATTGCAATTATCATTATTATTATTCACACACTCTTGATTTTTTTTACATTTTTGGGAGAATTACATATATGAGTACTGGATTTATGTCATTTCCACCCTACTCTCTCCCCTACCAACTTCTCCTATGTCACCCCACTCCCTCTCAGATTTATGACCTGTTCTTATTCCTACACACACACACACATTCAACCTGCTTCGTCTACTTAGTGTTACTCATAGGTACGTATTACACTCTGTTTCTGTTGCTCTCACACTGATCTCATCCTGGAAATTTCAGTTCCATCCAAGGTGTGAGGCATTTGAATATTTTGTCTCTATAAAGTTAACATGAGATTTTGAATAGAGAGAGCTGGAGCTGGAACTCAAGGAACAGTTGGTTGCCAAGCATGCACAAGGTGAAGGTTTAATTCCCACCAACAAATATAAATGGAGAAGAAAAAGGCTGATTTCCAATGCAGAGATGAATTAGTTTGGGAGTTATGGTGCATGAGAATTGTCTGTATTCTGTCAATCATGATTTAAATAAAAGCTGATTGGCCATTAGCCAGGATGTATAGGTGGGACAACCAGACAGGAAATAGAGGCAGAACAAGGAGAATAGGAGAATTCTGGGAAGCAGGAAGCTCTCTCCGTATTCCTGCTTGGACCATCGAAGAAGCAGGATGTGACCTGCCCTGCTGAGAAAGGTACTGAGCCATGTGGCTAACATAGATAGGGATAATGGGTTAATATAAGCTACAGGAGCTAATGAGAGGCCTGAGCTAATGGGCCAATGAGTTTATAACCTAATGTAGACTCTCTGCGTGATTTTCTTTGGAACCTAATGACTGTGGGACCTGTTGGGAGGGCAGAAATGCCAACAAGCAGGCCCTCATGCTACAGAATGGCGCCTACGTAGATAACATCCACAGAAAGCCTGAGAAAGCTTGGGAAAGAATAGAATAGAATAAAGCATGTTTTCTTGGTAGCAGCAATTTCTCGGGTCTGCTCTGCTTGCTAGAGGCAAGCAAGCGCTCTCATCTAAGAGAGGCTTCCTCACTCAGCTTTAGCTGCAAAGCCTTGTAGCTCTTTTAAGAGGTCCTGCCAAGAAACTACTTAAATGGTGTTGATGAAAAGCCAACCTTATGCTTTTTGGTTTTCAGCTGTAGCAGGAAAAAAGCTGCGCTGTTTTAAAATGCCGGCTTTCTGGGCTGTCCTGCCAGGGCAAACTCTGACTCTTTCAGGCAGGCGGTCCGGCCAGGGAACATTTGAATGTGGTCTCTGAGCAGAATGCTGCAGCTTGCTTGCTGGCAGGGACCTTGAAACGCCATACAGTTGTGGCAATAAACGTGGTTACAGCCAGTACCTCCTCCATGAGGCTAGAATTTCAGAAAACTAAGGAATGGCCTGGATCTAGCTGTCAAAGCCAAGGCTTTAATCTTCTCCATATTCCTTAGCAAATTAAAGACCCACGTGGTCAGAAAAAGAGAGATATACAATAAAGAGAGATTCAAAGAAAAAAAACTCTAAATGGTTTACTATATGTTAAAAATATATGAAGGATAAAGGTTAAAGTTCTTAAAGTAAAAATAAAAAAAGAGAGAGAGTAATTGGGTGTGGTGGTACACACCTTTAATCCCAATGCCTGGAGGCAGAGACAGACAGATCTCTATGAGTTTAAGGTGTGGTAGCACACACCTTTAATCCCAGCACTGGGGTGGCAGAGACGGGCAGATCTCTGTGAGTTCAAGGACAGCCTGGTCTATAGAGTGAGTTCCAGGACAAAGATACACAGAGAACCTGTCTCAAAACGCCAAAAGTTAAAAGTAAAAATAAAAGAAATAGGTTAAAATGAAGCCACATAAAGATGGAAAATACACAGAGAATCTTGATACTGTACGCTATTAAGTTCTCTTTGAATTGTTTAAATGCTGAGGAAGGAGCAACAGCTGCTAGAAGATTTTTGCTTATAAATGCTGCTGAATTAATCCAAGATAGGTATTTTGAAAATACCTTGACTTCAAAATTGAAGTCAAAAGGTATATTACTTCGGAGAAGAGATTTTGTTACCTTGAAGAAAGAAATTGAAGAGGATACCAGAAAATTGAAGGATCTCCCATGCTCCTGGATTGGTAGGATCAATATAGTAAAAAATGGCAATTCTACCAAAGGCAATCTATAGATTCAATGCAATCCCCATCAAAATCCCAACAAAATTCTTCATAGATCTTGAGAGAACAATAACTAAGTTTATATGGAAAAACAAAAAGCCCAGGATAGCCAAAACAGTCCTATACAATAAAGGAACTTCAGGAGGCATTACCATCCCTGACTTCAAACTCTATTACAGAGCTACAGTAATGAAAACAGCTTGGTACTGGCATAAAAACAGACATTAACCAATGGAATCAAATCAAAGACCCGGATATTAATCCACAAACCTATGAACACCTCATATTTGACAAAGAAGCTAAAAGTATACAATGGAAGAATGAAAGCATCTTTAACAAATGGTGCTGGCATAACTGGATGTCAACCTGTAGGAGAATGAAAATAGATCCTTATCTATCTCCATGCACAAAATTCAAATCCAAATGGATTAAAGACCTCAATATTAATCCGACCACACTGAACGTGATAGAAGAGAAACTGGGAAATAGCCTGCAAGACATGGGCACAGAAGACCACTTCCTATGTAAAACCCCAGTGGCACAGACAATAAGAGCAACAATGAATAAATGGGACCTCCTGAAAATGAGAAGCTTCTGTAAAGCAAAGGACACTGTCATTAAGACAAAAAGGCATCCTACTGAATGGGAGAAGATCTTCACTAACCCCACATCGGACAAAGGTCTGATCTCCAAAATATACAAAGAACTCAAGAAACTAGACATTAAAATTCTAAATTACCCAATTAAAAAATGGGGTAACGATCTGAACTGAGAATTCTCAACAGAAGAAGTTCGAATGGCCAAAAGATACTTAAGGTCATGTTCAACTTCCTTAGCAATCAGGGAAATGCAAATCAAAACAACTTTGAGATACCCTCTTACACCTGTCAGAATGGCTAAAATCAAAAACACCAATGATAGCCTATGCTAGAGAGGATGTGGAGTAAGGGGAACACTCATCCATTGCTGGTGGGAATGCAAACTTGTGCAACCACTTTGGAATTCAGTGTGGTGGTTTCTCAGGAAACTGAGAATCAACCTACCTCAGGATCCAGCAATACCACTCTTGGGAATATACCCAAGA